>JARYHS010013631.1:52457381-52574016 GCA_031002005.1 Vandiemenella viatica | reverse complement strand
GTGTCGGGGTCTTGTGGCTGAAGTTTGGTGAGCAAGACATACATCTTCGATTGGTTCCAGGAAAGGAAATATGCACGTTGGTCTTCTTCTTTGGTTATGTGGTGAATTGCGAAGTGTTGTCTTATGCGCTTCTCGTAGGTCTCCCATTCCTCGACGTCGTCGTTGAATGCTGGGAACGGAGGTGGGGCCGTGGGTTGGCGGAGATTCCTGACTTCCGCAATCAGTTGTCTCTGAGATTCGAAGAACCGATGTAGAAGTCCTTGGAGGAACTGTTGCCATTCCGTAGGTGCTGCTGGCGTAGCCATGATGGTCGAGAGTTCTTATCCCAACCTTGTCGCCACTGAAGTGAACTACACTTAACGGTTCCTTGAAGTTTATTACTCGGTACACAATACAGCAGGCAAACCATAAACAAATGTGGGTACAGTTATCAGAAGACCGTCGAGAATTTCAGCCTGGTCCTGATCCGGGGTAGAGTGACGGCTTCTACTTCTCGCGAACTTCCGGTGGTCTTCTGTAGTTGACGCTGGTTCAGCGGTCAGGCTGGAACTGGCGGTGGAGCGGCCGGCTACGCTTATATAGGCGGCCTGGCGCAGGAATTCCGTTGTGTGGTAGTACGGCGACCTCTGTAAGAAATAGTCCCACTTAGCCTCTAGATGATTCTATTTATTTTCCTGGTTGTTTTGATGCCTCTGCGCCTGTTTGGAGTCGTATATGTATCCCGGCGTGCAGGCGCGTTGTGTGTGAGGTCTGCCTGGCAGGGGCCTTTACTGGCAGACTGAACAGTTACTGGTACGTCGTTGTGATGGTTGCCGACATCAGTGCAAGCAGAAGTTAATATTGCCACTCACGATACTGGTCGCAGATTTGTTTGCATATCATCAGCCGAAATATGTAAAATATGCTTAAGAAAATGGGAAATGTGTGTTATAGACAAGATGTGTAGAACGACCTGTTCTGTGTTCAGGAAATATACGAATTAGGAGCAAAATTGTTACGTAAAAATTAAAATATAATTAATAAGTAAAAATCGCATTTTTATATGAAATGGTCGCGGGAAACAATAATTATGAAATCTCATGAATGATTGATCGATATGATCTAAACCAACGGTCTTCGTACATTTTGGCGACGAAACCATTTTTAACAATTATAAAAGTTTAATGAAAATCATATAAAAATAGTTGACAGGTAGGTACTTCACACAATACTGTGTTCATTTCACCGTATATTTATGAACTTGTTATTATGTGACAAACTGGTGTTAATATGTAGTAGTTCATTCTTTTTGTTGACGTTGCGCTGAGTCCCAGAGCTCAGCGGAGCACATTTTGAGTATGGCTGATGTAAACCATCACGCCCATTGCAGGTGAAACCGCGCAGGATAGTACAAAGCCTAGCTCCTGGCGTGGTATTAGACGTACAGTCGAAAACGAAGGAAGTAACTTAATCCTGGGAGGAAAGCAAATCTGGATAACTAAGCAGTCATAACTGCAAAAATTTGATGGAGTATATTTGTTACACTATATACGGATCACGGTAGTAGAGCCACATACACGTGTTAATGTTTCCAGACTGCTTGAGTGGTTCTGTCTCTTGGACACTTTTTTTTGTCGACAGTAGGCATGAGTCACCATAGACTTCAGACAATAAAGAAAAGGAATACTTTCTTCTTATGTTACTGATGTAAGTAATCCGTCTATCGTTGACCTTTTCATGTTGAAACAGCACGGCTTTCTGTAATCCCTTCTCGTTACACCTGCTACTTTTGTATCCAAACAGTTTTTATTTAACTTTTTCCAGAGTGCACAGGGCGGAAACAAGTTCTATTTACTCCAAGAAGTTTGGCAGCTCCGATCTGACTTAGTTCTGAATTGTGCTTATGCTTTTCTAGAAGTGGCCGCCTTATAATTACAGCAGCGTTCATATTACGAACTGAAATCAGTTGAATATTCGAAATATTTGCTTTCTCCGTGCATTCTGGATGAGTATTAGTTTCTGGATTGAAAAAATGTATAACATTATTGTTGTCCTGTTTCTTTTCGCTAACCCTACCTTCGACAAATTAAATCTACGTAAAATAAGGAAATTATTAACTTATCATAGTTACGTGGGATTCGTTTGTTAATGTGTGGTACTTTGTTCTGTATATTATATGGGTCTAAATAAGTGTCAGACTTTGTAACTGTGCTAAACTGATTTTCATATTTAACACTTTAATTTAAGGGGCATTGATGTGTCATGTTATTCAGACTGCTGTTTTTGCTTCCAACAAACAGAAATTGTTCATCATGTTCAAAGTAATGTTAAAATTCTAAGTTGTTTGTAACTTTATTGAAAATTATTTCCATGACCGCCAATAATACTATGTAATTTGAAGTGTCCCAAAGAGTGCCTCTTGAATTTACTCCTTTAATGAACTTCCTTAATTATTGATTGAAAGTACAGTGGATGTGGTTCTTAGGCCCGAGTGATGTTTGAAATAAAACAAAGGACTATAACAAATCGAGCGTGGTGTGTGAACGATAACTCTCTGGTCTCGCATTCAAGAGGACGCAGGTTCGAATCCCCCATCCAGCCATTCAGATTTAGGCTTTCCATAGTTTCACCAAATCCCTCCAGGCGAATGCCAGAATTGTTTCTTCAAAAGGCCATGCTTGAATTTCTTCCTATTCCTTGCCACCAGTCCTTTCCCGCATCTAATGACCACGACGTCGACGAGGCAAAAAGCCATAAGAAAAAACAAGACTCTGACAAATTACAAGACAATCATGAATGACAAAACGTCTATTGACTTTATTTACTTTCACTAAATGTAGATCATTACTTTATTAATTAATAGCAATTCATTTAATGGATCATTAGTTATTTCGTTAAGGTAATTAAAGTTACAGTTCATCGTTCCTGTAATCAGGAGCGTGTCTGTCCTTGGGTAGTGATCGAGTGGGCGGAGTGATTACCGCGATAATTGCACGAAAAGAGTCGTCATATGGCGATGGCGCGTCGTGTCGGCCTCTCCTTAAGGAGAGGCGGCAGCAATATTTTGGTACAACCACGCGGGAATAGATTTGATGAGGCAGACGCTTGCCCCTCGAAACGAAACGATCCCTGGTTCCTCATTAGTCCGCCCTGCTTGAGCTAAAAAGCTTAAACATTAAGCCAGGCCGTGCCTTTCAATGGCCACTTTGCCGGCTATTGTCAACCAAGGTTACGTGTCTTACGGTGACTCACAGGTAGCTCCCGACAGAGCTTTAGCATCCGTTTTATGGCCCGCAATATACCCAGTGCTTGTCACAGTATTTTCAAGCGGCTAGGATCGCACGGGACAACCTATCACCACATAGTGTTCGAATTCCACAAAACACTGTCAAACTTTTAATATTGAACTTTCAATGCCTCTTAAGAAAGACAACTATGATCCACTAATCAACTGCAATAATCCATGCCACTAACCATTCCGCGATAGCTGCAATATTTGGTGCGACCACGAAATCGCTCCTACAGTATAATCAAACTGAATCGACTACTACCGAGCGTGGTGGTGTAACGGATAGCGTTCTGGCCTCGCATTCGGGAGGACGGCGGTTCGAATCCCCGTCCGGGCATCCAGATTTGGGTTTTCCATGGTTTCCTTCAAAAGGCCATGGCCGAATTCCTTCCCATTCCTTGCCCCCATCCTTTCCCGTCTCTAAAGACCACGTTGTTAAAAAGGGACGTTAAACTGTTAAAAAAAAAAAAAAAGAATCGACTACTATACTGTGACACTCCAAATTGGTATTTTACAGGTGAACCTTTTAAGTAATTCCTCCATCTGGAGATTCTTCATGACGGAGTCTGTCAGACCTTTTGCCGGTCATGAGCTCTGGTAGGCCTCTAGCCAGAATGCGTGCCTCTTGCCAGAATTTGTACATTTTTTGCCTGAGTCCTTCCAACTCCACAGTCAAAAAGCCATTTCATTCAACCTTCATAACACCAAGAACCTTCCAGCTTTAACGTAGTATCCCGAAACGGTTGTCGGTCATTCTCATTAAAAATAAATTGTTGTTATGCATTTGATTTGTAGTTGCTTACGTCTAGTTTACAGTTTCGTATTCGTTTACAAGGCACTTTCCTTAAGATCCTGCTATTCCTAACATTTTCTATACAAATTCTGTAAATAAATGTGGAAACTGCCTGGATCATAATGTTAAATTTTTTACCTCGTTTTCCTTCAATTCTTCTTACTTCTAATATCACTGGTAAAATAGTTTTAGTGCCACTACACTCGTTAGTAAGGTCTGCCAGTTAATGTAAATAACTGCTAATGACTTTAATCGCAATTTTTACTTTGATTTGACGCTCGTCCAACAGCCTCCAACAATTTTACTAACAAGGTCTACGTCAGGACGGGAAAGTGAAAGTCTCTATCTTGCTGGGAACTATGTAAGACGTTATTAACGTAGGTGACCGTGATGACGGAAAATATGACGTAATCGGGATGTCCTGTAGTCAGTAAGTGGTAATAAGCTGTACTATTGATAGATCGTGCGTTATATTAGCTGAAGTTCACTTTACCATCTCGCACAGTCACGTTGTAGTTGCAGAGAGCTGATTTTCTCTCTTCCTTGCCGCCCGTTCCAACTAAATGCTGCACATATCCGACTTTTGTGTCGTCCTCGGCGTTTAAGCTTCACTGAACGAAGTAGAAAGTAAATTACAGTGAAACGCTGACGTAAAATGAAAATATAAAGCCTTTTCTTTGCAGGTATCCGTTCAGTCTTTTTATTTCATTATTTAAAACACAAAGCTAATCTTCTTGAGGTACAAAACAAAACAATTCCCTTCTTTTATAACACGCACGGGTTTCTCCCGTTTTTTTATAAATCTCTTGTGCTGTAATATGGCAGAGTATAGCTAATTGCAACGACTAACTTTAGCAGTAATATTGCTGCAAAGAAACCAAGATCTTTTTCCTCTTCCAGCAATTTCAAAGCACTACAACAGTGTTTTCAAAGAAATGATCCAAATGCTAAGTGTTATTCCCTAATACTGAAAGCGGGATGGCCTAAATAAATATTAAATTTGTTGAGGTAATAAGTATGAGACCATTATTCAATAAAATATTTATTTCAAGAAAATAAAAAATTTCTAATTACAAAAACACAAGTAAGGATCTACTCCGCTGCAAAAATACCTAAAATGCCATACAATGAGTGTTGGAGAAGATAAGCAAAGGTTTATCAACCATGCTCACATCAGCTGTGCTGATATCAAATAAACTACAAATTTCAATTATTTCTTAACGCGTTGAGGAATCTATACAACATACTACACTGAAGATCCAAAGAAACTGGTATAGGCATGCGTATGCAAACACAGATATATGTAAACACTCAGAGTACAGCACTGCCGTCAGCAACGACTATATAACACAATAGGTGACTAGCAGAGGAATAATTTATGCCATAGCAACTATTGGAATCTTAGGATTTATTGTATGAGCTCATCATATATTTACAGTAGGAACAGATGTAGATACACGAGCATATTTTACATCAGCCACCATAATTATTGCAGTACCTACAGGTATTAAAGTATTTAGATGATTAGGAACACTATATGGAACAAAATTTAAATTTTCACCATCTATTTTATGAGCATTAGGGTTTATTTTTTGTTTACAATAGATCGGTTGCTGCTGCTACAATGGCAGGTTATCACGATTTAAGTGAGTTTGTACGTGGTGTAGTCGACGCACGAGAGATGGGACACAGCATCTCCTAGGTGGCGATGAGGTGGGGATTTTCCTGTACGACCATTTTACGAGTGCACCGTGAATATCAGGAATCTGGTAAAAAATCAAATCTCCGACATCGCTGCGACCGGAAAAAGTTCCTGCAAGAACGGGACCAACGACGACTGAAGAGAATCGTTCAACGTGACAGAAGTGCAACCCTTCCGCAAATTGTTGCGGATTTCAATGCTGGGCCATCAACAAGTGTCAGCGTGCGAACCATTCAACGAAACATCATCGATATGGGCTTTCGGAGCCGAAGGCCCATTCGTGTATCCTTGCTGAGTGCACGACACAAATCTTTACGCCTCGCCTGGGCCCGTCAACACCGACATTGGACTGTTGATGATTGGAAACATGTTGCCTGGTCTGACGAGTTTCCTTTTCATTTGTATCCAGCAGATGGACATTTACGGGTATGGAGACAACCTCATGAATTCATGGACCCTGCCTGTCAGCAGGGGACTGTTTAAGCTGGTGGAGGCTCTGTAATGATATGGGGCGTGTGAAGTTAGAGTGACTTGGGACTCCTGATAAGTCTAGATATGACTCTGACAGGTGACTCATACGTACACATCCTGGCTGATCACCTGCATTCATTCTTGTCCATTGTGTATTCCGACGGACTTGGGCAATTCCAGCAGGACAATGCGACAACCCACACGTCCAGAATTACTACAGAGTGGCTCCAGGAACACTCTTCTGAGTTTAAACACCTCCACTGGCCATAAAACTCCCCAGACATGAATATTACTGAGCATATCTGGGATGCCTTGCAACGTGTCGTTCAGAAGAGATCTCCACCCCCTCGTACTCTTATGGATTTATAGACAGCCCTGCAGGATGCATGGTGTCAATTCCCGCCAGCACTGCTTCAGACATTAATCGAGTCCATGCCATGTCGTGTTGCGGCACTTCTGCGTGCTCGCAGGAGCCCTACAGGATATTAGACAGGAGTACCAGTTTCTTTGGTTCTTCAGTGTGTTATCTCTAACATAAGATGTGATAAATGTTACGTACTAACATGAGGGAATATTAGATAAAAGGAATATAATCTTCGAATGTATGGGACTGCAAAATGTAATTAAAATTTGGTGAGCAACTGTTAATTGGTACTCCCGCGAGAATAATTACTGATGCAGTAACCACGTTCACGAAAATATTTTGAGACCTGTAATCCAGGAAGAATCAACACTGACCACAGACTAGTACACTAGTTTACAGTATAAATGACACACAGACGATCATTATGTTCTGTAATCTGAGGAAAAATCATTCGTTTTTCTTGTGACTTTTCATGTCAAAAAATATACAACATTTGCTTAAAAGCAGATTGATTTACTGATTGATTTTTATTGTAAGAAATACAAATAGTACTGTCAGGGTCGTAATGGACATATAAGTTTGTTAAAAGGGAATCAGAATATTTTATGGGAAGTAATAAGTAAATCCAGTCTTCGCACGCGCCGAGCTGACCACAGAATTGTTTTTTAGGAATGTGCTGAGGCGCCAACTCGATCGATATTACTCTCTGACATCACTAAACTTCACCTTCGAGGTATTACAACTAATTATTAACGTTCACTCAACGAGTAGTCATCGAAGAGTAGATAGCTCATCTCCGCGGGTAGGCGGGTAGCTTTCATCAGCCAGTATGGGTTTCTAACAGTAAAACCGACTCTCTTCGCTCAACTCTGTTCACCATGTAGTCCCTGCAAGATCATGGGGGCGGCATAGCATCAGCCAGTTAGCTTGCCATTCAATCATACAACAATCCATTAATCTACGAGGTATTACTCAGTCAGATGCAACTAGCATCTCATATAGGCACTTTCGGGATGTTCACGACTTTCAGTGACTATTACATGGCACCTCATAACCGTTAGGCGCCTGTTATCATTCGATAGAATCTCAGCTGTTCATTTAATACGTACCGGTCTTCCCTTATCCTGGTTGCCGAACCTAATAATCAGCTTCGTCATATTCCTGACGAAATACATCTTATCAAGTAGAGGCAATACCTTCGGATCAAGACCATCAAGATAGAAGAGACTTCTGCAGCTGCAAGAACGCCGCGAGGTTAGTTAAACTCTCATCTACCCTTCGGCTACCCTGTCAGGCAGATAGGACTCTTTTAGTACATTTCGAAGTCAGAAAATTAGGGTTATTTCAAAAGAAAATTTCTAAAACTACCATATACTTTCTTAACCACAATAAACCATATGAAACTATAATGCAGTGGAATTACCTTCACGAACTTCTCACTTACAACGGTTCTTCTTGAAGTGGGCTTTCTCACGCCTTACCTGGAGAGTGTGAAGTAATAATAAAGTACAAGTAATTTCTCTTCGGTCGTTGGTCACTTCCAATCTTCCTCTGAAACTTAAAAGGTCAGAAAGGATCTGAAAAGTAGTAAATGAAAACAATTAGTAACAGATAAACAATCATCACTCAAAGTACAATGCACAGTTTATTTTTTTAGATTAGACTCACCAACCGGTACTAATATTAAAGTTTCAATCACAAGATTTCACACAACAGAATTTCATCATGTAATTAATTTTCTTCAGAGCCAAAAAAAAAAAAAAAAAACGTTTTGTTACGACCATAAAAAATATTTCTTAAGATTTCTTAATTTTTTCTCTAACTGTCCCTAAAATCTTGTTACAGTCACATGCCTAACTGTTACGCAACGATGACAATCATGCGCTTTCCAGTAATAAAAATTTCAAAAGTTTCCCTGTCTGTCTTAAATTTAAAAATGTTGCACCCTGAATACATAGTCTAACATACATACTTCTAAAATACCTTGTGGCCTGTTCATCATTTCTAACGTGGTCAGAGTCTACGATGACTGTAAATAGCGGACAGTGTGAGGCGATTTTTTATAACTGCGCCGCCACCAAGTGTCGGCAAATGACTAATCACATTGGTATTTTCGTCTTCTCCAAACTGACTAATGACTCATTTGTAGTCACACTTAAATAAACTTGGCACCTACTAACCTCGACGAACAAGAACCTTAACTGGACTGATCATATGAGATCCTCACTTTAAGAGGGAAATAAAAACACAATACCAATACTACTCAAAAGGCCAACTCAGATGGCAATCAAACATACAAGCTTGCCCACGGCTGATAAAAATGTAAACTTGTTCTGTTAAGCAAGCGCACTCCTGCGGTGTAAACTGATGAGAAAGCCCTCCTTTAATTCTGCTCTCCTATATACGTATAGCTTCTGCCGAAGTGTCTCACGTCACCTTGATGTATTTTCGAGTGGTAGGTCTTGCACTAAGGACCTCTGTCGCAACACTTTACCCTAGGTGTGAATTCTGACATTGCGCCACGCAAGCATTGCACGAAACTTACCATAAAAATCTTGAGTAAAATCCTAATTATACTCGATACAGCCTTAGAGGAGTCACAAGTTGTTGAAGCACCCCTTAAATGTATACATAGGATTTTCGATTAAAAATTTCTTGATTTTTTTTTTTTTTTGTAACTAGACACTTCCTATATCTTTCTAGAACGTGTATTGCAGATGTATATTTCTATTTTATGTTAAATGTTGTTATGTATACTCATATTAATTAGCAGTGTTTGTACTATCATTCATACTTCAAATGATTTTGATATCTTGACCTGTTGGGAAATAGTCCCAAGAAGGTTTGCAGCATTTTGTGTTAGAATGTTAGACTTTTGTTATATTATGTCTAATTTCAAAATATCATCTATGGTTAATATTAATATTTGCGATGGGGCTTATGCCTCCGTGTCAATTTCTCTACAGATTATAATGTGAGGACAGTACTTCCTACAACAATAAGCCAACGGCCTAACCAATGATTCATAGTCTAGTTAAGTTACATCAGTGGCAGTCAACCTGGTTCCAGCTATCATATTGGGCGGTAGGGGTTTCATCCCATACTAAAGCGCTTTCGTTTTTTGTTTTTGTTTTTTGTTTTTAATTTAATTGACATTTAAAAAAAAAAAGACATTTAATGGTGCGAATTAGCTGTTTCAAGGAACAAATAAAACTCTTAAGGATTGCCAAAGTATTGTGTCATTATTTATTTACAAACATCTACTACTTCGTTATAACTGATTAAAAAGAGAAGTTCATCAGTTTCCTGAATTATCATCTATAAAAGATAATATAACTCCAGAAAATATTGGCACACTCAGCATCCACCTCAACGAACTTAAATTGCGCAAATGAAAATATTTTAAAATTGAAAAATCCTTTTACCGATACAACTTTCCAAAAGAACTGTTAGAAATTGAATATGATGAAAAAAGTAAATATAAATTCGATAGTGGCGGATACGAAAATCTGTTGCAAAATTTAAAAAAATCCTGTCTTACATCTAAATACGTGGAAAATGATTTTCAGTTTACTGATACCTGTCGCTTTATGCTAATCATGCTTTAGTGCTGTTAATCATATTAGGACCAAAGAAAGAAATAACCTGATATTTCTGAAATAATAGACCTTCGTCTGTTCCAAACAATTTTTGACATATATCCTCATTTCATTCTGACTTTGCAAATTAGATGCTTTTTTTCTAAATCCATCTGTAACCGCTCACTATCCTCTCATGGTGTTATGGTATTACCATCATTATGCCGACTGCTGATATTCACCTTCTGAGTAACCTGATAACAGGAACATTCAATGGAAATGGAAAACAATTATATCAATACAATACACTTTCATATTGTTCGTATTTCCTACCCTTACTCTTTTATTCCAACTCCAGCATCAAGTCAAACCAGATTTCCCCGAATGTTTGTAGCTTACTCACTTTCGTTCTAAATCCACTGTTGAAATCAAGTGCCACGCCATCAATTTAGCATTTTTTTTTTTTTTTTTTTTTTTTTTTGTACACTGCATAAAAATATCTTTCACATAACCTAGTAAATGTGATTCAGATGAATAACTTCTGCTAAACCTATTACTGATCTTAAAATTACTTTATTACCATACAGACAGCCCTAATGTAGTGGGTTTCGAGCCCTCCATTACCATATTTGTGTCCCTTTATAAGCTAATATTACTGTGGCATATTTCCATTCCCCTGGAATACAGGAAATCTCCAAACTAAAGAATATTTTAAGGTATAGTATGACGTAATCACCACATAGCTATACCACATCTGTGTTAGTATTATTTATATTCTATACCATTCTGTTTATGATTTTTTAAACTGCCTAGTTCTTATTATTTCAATTATAAAAATGGATCACATTATTAATCCCAACCGAGCGTGGTGGTGTAACGGATAGCGTTCTGGCCTCGCATTCGGGAGGACGGCGGTTCGAATCCCCGTCCGGACATCCAGATTTGGGTTTTCCATGGTTTCCCCAAATCACTCCAGGCGAATGCCGGGATGCTTCCTTCAAAAGGCCATGGCCGAATTCCTTCCCATTCCTTGCCCCCATCCTTTCCCGTCTCTAAAGACCACGTTGTTAAAAAGGGACGTTAAACTGTTACAAAAAAAAAAAAATTAATCTCATTTATCTTCAGTAGGTTAATAACTGCATTTAAGATGTGAAGATCTACACTAATAGAAGGTTTGAAAGATGAGAGTTACAATTATGGTTCTAGTTTGACGCTACGTTTATCACGATAGCCACAGTGCAGACCATGGACGGGCTGCTGAATGGGACCGGCCTGCCACCTAGCGCACAAAGCACGAGATAAGGGGGCGCGCGCGCACCGGAAGAGCGGGGGACCCAGAAGAGAAGGTCGCCGTTGCTCCTGTAGCTGGCATCTCGATCGCTATACACAGAACCAGCCCTGAGACATTTACAGCATTGCCTTTATTATTTCATTTTTGTGGCAAAGTCGAATTGATTCATTTTTCTTTTTTATGACCTCTCTCTCGATTAGTTTGAAGCAATCCTCCATATCTTCTTGACTTGAACTAATCTCTTCATATCAAACACTCCTTAACGTACGTCCTCGAATTGTCTCCTAAAAATATCCTTATGCTTCCCTAAGGATTTATCTTTTAACTGTTCCCTCCACTAATAAATTAACCAAACATCTTATAATGTCTCTTCCATAAACTTCATTATTCGTCCATCATTTTCGAAAACGCGTTCATTTCGTAATTTATCTTGACTCTTAATATTCAGAATCCTTCAATAACACCATTTATCTAATGCTTCAATTTTCCTTCTTTCTAGAATTCCCTAAGTCTATGCTTAACTAACACAAAGTGCTCTGCTCCATACAGCCCTATGGAGTTTTAAAAATATCTTCCTGAGCCCTGTATCATTATTTTAAACTAAAAGATTCATCTTTTTCTAGAAAGCTCCTTTCACGTGTTATTCTGCTTTTAATATTATTCTTGATTCTGCCATTAATTGTAATTTTTCCTCCTAAGAAACAAAATTCACTCACTTCCACTATTACATCTTATTCTATTTTTATATGTACTTAACTGTTATTGACATTATTTCCACTAGATTTAATGAATTTTGCCTTCTTTGGTTTATTTTTAATCTAAATTTTTCCCTCGTTATTTTGTGCACGCCGTTCGGTATTTGCTCAATATCCTCACCCTGTTTTGCTCAATGTCATCAGAAAACCACAGCATACTCATAGTTTCTCCTTGATCACTTATGCCACATTCAACTTTCTTTTTTTTTTTTTGTTGCTTTATGCTTCACGCCTCGTCGACGTCACGGTTGTTAGAGGTGGAAAATGACTGGGGACAAGGAACGGAAAGGAATTCCGCCATGGCCTTTTTCAATGCAATCATCCCGGCATTCGCTTGGAGTGATTTCGGGGAACCATGAAAAAACAAAGTGTGGATGGGTGGTAGTGGATTTGAACCCGCGTCCACCCGATTACGAGCCAGAGCGTTACCTTCGTTCACCATTTTCAGTTTCTACATAGAAGTTGAATATTAATGCCGAGTGGCAACAACCTTATTATTCATCCCTTATAACTAATGAATGTCTGTCGTGGTTATCTACTTTCTATAGTCACTATATTGGTAGGTAAAATTATAGGTTATTCCTCTATCGCGATATTTTAGATCTGACTTCTTTAAAATATTGAACACGTAACATTATCAAAAGCTTTTTCTAAATCAACAAACGCCATAAAAGTATATTATTTTTCTTGTTTCTTCTTTCAAGTATCAATCTTAAAAACAGCATTGCTTCTCTTGTACCGCGGTTTTCGTAAAACTAAACTGATCTTCAGCCATCTCTTCTACTATTCTTTACATTCTTCTGTGTACTTTCCTAGCCAGTAATTTTGAAAAATGTGAGTTTGACTTACAGTGCAATAATTTTTACATTTGTCAGCTTGTGCTTTCTTCGGCAATGTGAAGATGTTTTTTCTATTAAAATCAGTTGAAATCTCACCTGTTTCGTAAATTTTTGAATAATCTTTTAATTCCTTTTTTTAGAAGCTCTGCAGAAATCTCAGCCATTACAGTTTCGTCATCTGAATTCAAATGCTTCAGAAATCTGCCAAATTTTGTCCTTAAAACAAGATCTCCTAAATCATTAATGCCGACATTATTTTCTCCTTCCAGCAAACTGTTTTTTCAATAATTCCCGTAGTACAATTTCTTCATGTATTCCTTCCATCGGTTAGCTCTATGTTCAGAGTTTAAAAGAGGTTTCCCATGGGCACCTTTAATGTTTATAGATCTTTTGTTCGTTTTTCCAAAATTTTGTTTAACCCTTCTACATGCCACGTCTACTTTACCTTTTATTGCATTTCCTGTTTATTTGAATGTACTACTCTCTTTATGCTTCATCCTGAGTATTTTTGTACCTTCTTCTCTGATCCATCAGTACCAAAATTTCTTCTGTGAGTCAAGGTTTTTTTAGATAGCTTTTTTCCTAATGCTTCTTTACCACCTTGAAATTACCTAATGTTGGGTTTTTATACTCCGTCTAGTGCAGCTATCAAGGGGAGAAACTGATATGGAACAATTCCATACATTAATGTAATATAAAAAAACTGTAAGTAAAATAAGCTATAATAATATTTAATAACAAAATTTATACATTCATTTAGATAAACATTATGCTGCACATCAAAAATTGTACATAACTTGTTCTAGGGCACTGATGATGGTCTAATAAACCGAAATGCATATAATCTATTTGATAGCTGCACTAGACGGAGTATAAAAACCCAACATTAGTATAGCAGCTAAGGATATTGACCTAAGTATTAAAAATGTTGAAATTACCTCTCTCTTCAGTGCATGCCATTCTTCTTCTGCTGAGGTTTTATTCAGAATTATTTCTTAGACCTACGTTTACAATCTCTGCAAAAGTTTCTCTCGTGTGAGATGCTTTCAATTTGTTCACTTTTAGCCTGTTCTGCCAGTGTTGCTTCTCTATTCTCTTGATTTCAGCCTATACTTCATAGCTGTCAGACTGTGATCAAAGTTTATGCTTAAGAGTTTAGAACTTGATTTCTGAATCTCCGTTTGATAATGATATAATCTATCTGTTATCTACATGTATCCAATAGGTCAGTGATTCTCAACCTGTGATAGGCGAAGATGGTTCAGGCGGTCCACAGACAGATTATTATAAATTCAGATACCGTATTCGTACTGTGGAACGCTATAAGCAAGCATAAACTATAAGCCCAATTTTTAGAAGCCACGAATATGTCAATGACCAGGCAAAAATCTGGGCTTTCCTGTTCCTACAATAGTTTACTCATTTCTATTTGCCTAAAAAGAAGCTCAGTTAGTCTAAGGATTAAGTAAGTGTGAGGTACCACAGTGGGTGTTAGGATGTTAGAGCAGTGAAGTAAACAAAAATAAAATGTGTAGGGTCTAGCATCTTTTAGTTTATTTTATACATGTAGATCGGTAGTATCCAACCTATAGTAACATTATTATTCATTTGATTAGTAAATTTTAAGAGTTTGGCCAATATGGAATTAATTTTTCATAGTTCATTTCCAGTTACATCTCTGTTTCCATAGGAATTCCATATAATATTACAATCTAACAACAAAATATGCCCCAGATCAGTAATGTACACATATGTAAAAAAAATTGGCCCATGCGAGTTAATGGTCCGCAGCATTATTTTTGACAATTTACTGGTCCTCGGTTTGAAAGAGGTTGAGAAACTATGCCAAGTTTGTTTATGTCCTTCTAATATGATACTTAAATAGTATGATTGCTATGGTCAGTTTATATTTTATCAAAATTCAAACAGCATAGTTCTGACTGATTACTTTTCCCAGTCCAAAATTTCGTACAGAATTCCCATTTTTCCAAAACCTAAATCCAATCACCTATGGTTATTAGATTTTCTTCTCCCTAGACATATTGGATTAATACTTCCATTGCATATTAAATTTGTTCTATTCATTCATCAACCTCTTGTGATGTTGACATATAGGGCCTACACTTGTAATAACGTGATTTACGCATCAATATAATCTTATCACTAAACTGTTCATGATAACTCACGCATTTCCCTACATTCGAGTTCATCAGAAATTGCACACCAATAATTCCACCGATAGCATATGCAATAATTATTCTATATGCCCTAGACCAAAAATACTGTGCATCCTTCCATTTAATCTCAATAACCTCAACCACTTCTAAATCAAGTCATTTGACCTCCGTTTTTAAGCTCTCTCATCTACTTGCACTATTCACACTTATAACTCAGGGTCGTAGAATATTTCTGTCTATTCTGATTACTACTTCCTGAGCAATCCCCAACAAGATATAAGATTAGAGGACCATTTTACTTCCGGAATATTTTACTCAGGAAGAAGCCTTCATTTCATATGTAATTTGAAAGGACTATACATTCTGAAGATGACCTTTGAATCTTTAATGAAATTACTTCCTATTGCAGCCCCCTTCCTTTGATCATTTTCGATTCATTAACTTTTAAAGGCCGTTTACAAAACCAAGGGCAAGAGTGTGCCCGGGACTATATACCCCTCCTCCGCTCTTCTTTCATGAGGCCGTTGGCAACAAATGGGTGACTCCTTACACCTGTAATCGTTCAAGCGCTTGAGACTTGTGCGTGATAACAGGATGCACCACATGAAGAAGTCGACATTTGGGCAGAAGAGGCAAATATTGTCTCTTGGACCTCTTCTTAATAATATTATAAAAGAGAAAGCTTGGATGAATGGATGTTTGATGGTTTGGATGTTTGTCTCAATCCTGCCTTAAATGATCAATAGATTTAAATTGAATTTGGCACGGAGTTAATATAATGTCCAGTAAGTGACATAGGAGAGTTTTTATCCTGCAAAAACGAATAGTTCCTTTGAAAATTGTCGTTATCAATTCGCATTTTGCCAAGACCAAATAGTTTCCTACTTCCTAGACGGTACTTCCACGTTTACTCTTTGCTTTTTACGTATATCTCAGAACACTGCTTTTCAGAGATTAAAGCAAGAACATCCTGACTTGTGCATCTCTGTTTTCAGTTTAAAAGCGCTAAAACTCATGCACTAGACGAATAATAGTTCCAGAGCAGGAAATATAAATTTGTACTTAACCTTAAAATTTTTTGAAGTCGTACAGTTCACAAGGAAATATCTTCATTTGCATACACGAAATAAAAAACGATGCATAGTGGATTTGGAGTGAAGAAGGTGACGTCCTAGCCGAATTGACTATAGTGACGTCAGAGGCGGCTCCAGACTTCTAATTTGCTGCAAGTGAGTAACGTGCGTAACCGTAATATTTCGGCGCGCATTACGCCTTTGTTGCCTATTTTCCGTCTTTGAGGTACACTTTCCTTTGAACGATAAAATACCATGAAGCTGTTAACCCTATTTTAAACTCCAAAGCAGAAATTTTTCTGCTGGTGGTACTTTCAACAGTAACAAAAACTCTTATACTGTAACACACTATCCAGCGGACGAAGACGCGGTTAACTGCTAATTAACTCATAATGTTAGAAAAGAGAGCATCGAAGTAGTGTCTTCATGTGTTTAACATTCTCTATTGATGACATTCAATTATCTGGCGTATTCTCAAACGCTACAGTTCGATATAAACACATAGGGACTGCAAAATGGAAGCTAACCGACCTTTTCTTGTATTAAGGAATCATCTTACATTCTGGAGTGTTTTTGAGGAGACACCGAACCCGAAATCTGGACGCCGACATGTAGATTTGAATCTAAGTTCTCACTAATTTGTGTCAAATAAACAATGCACCAACTCACTCGCTCGTAGTTATTAAATAAACTTAGACAAATCATCAATTGTGGGTTGTAAGAAAAGTCGTCGCCGGTTATTCCTCTTTGTCAATTTGAAATCCTACACTGTAATCCAACATCAGCATTTCAACGGGCACGGAACCACACTTTTCTAATGGTAGGATACAATTGGCTAAGTTCTTTACAAGGCAGAATTAGTTGTCCACCACATTTAACATACCAAGCACCGAGCGTGGTGGGTGAACGGTTAACGTTCTGGTCTCGCATTCCGGAAGACGCGGTTTCGAACCCCGTCCGGGCATCCAGATTTTGGTTTTCTGTGGTTTCACAAATCACTCCAGGCGAATGCCGGAATGCTTCCTTCAAAAGACCATGGCCGAATTCTGTCTCATAACTTGCCCCCAGTCCTTTCCCGACTCTAATGACCTCGACATCGACAAAGCGTAAAGCCATAACAAAAAAGAAACATATCTAACTTGGGAACCATCAGACCTGTTCAGAACGGATTTTGATCCTCCGAGTATATGTTGAAGGGTATTTACTCCATATGTCTGTGTTACAATTATTTCTTCAAAATGAGCCCTGGGTACCGAGAAATTAACGCAGAAACATACGTGAATAACTTTTAAATAGTATAATTCTAGTGCTTTTTTTGTAAAAGCTTTAGTGTGGTGTATGTGGTATGGTGCTAACTTTCCATTTTGCGAACCCGGGTTCAAATCCCCATACTACCAAATATTTTTATTTCTTTTTTCATATGCAGTAATCATTGAGCATTGATTTTATTTTATTTAAAATTCATTTACGTATTTTTATTATGCGAAATAACAGACATTATGTTAGTTTCAAACATATACATGCTACCACCACTGAACGGAAATAAGTATAACTGTGGTAGGGAGGAAAAAAACCCCCACCTTATGGCTGTAATATATTTACTTTACGATATTAATTGTAGAGATACAAGTATAGAAACGATGAACATGAAATATACCTGTTTCATTTAATTTAAAAAAAAACACATAAACAATAAACTTTTCAACAATAAACAATGAAATAATGATTTTCTAACAAAAAAAGTTGGGACTGTATATTCTGTAATATTTTGTTTTAAAAGTTATTTCGCATAATAAAAATTCGTAGATGAATTTTAAATGAAATAAAATCAATGCTCAATGATTACTGCATACAAAAAAAGAAATAAAAATATTTGGCAGTATGGGGATTTGAACCAGGGTTCGCAAAATGGGAATTTAGCAGCATACCGCATACACCACACTAAAGTTTCAAGCAATGCACTAAAATTATAGTATTTAAAAATATTCACGTATGTTTCCGTGTTAATTTCTCGGTACCCAGGGCTCATTTTGAAGAAATAATTGTTAACACAGACATATGGAGTAAATACCTCTCAACATATACTCGGGAGATCCAAATCCGTTCTGAACAGGTCTGATGGTCTCCAAGTAAGTGCAGATATCTCAATTTAAAACCAGACTTCAATGTTATCCAGTAAAAACTTTACAGTGATGCTTATCCAATTTATGGAACAAAATCATTGGAAATTTAACCGAAGGCATAGAAAAGAAATTTACTGCATCAGGACGGAGTTTTCAGAATTATTTCAGCGCTCTTAATTTCAACCCACCGTGTTGTCACTCTACAGAAAAAAGTAATATTTCGATCCTAGAATCGTTCTCCTGGTGACTTCATGGGCAGAAATAATTCGAACTGCCATACTTCATAACTGACTGCAGGGCCCATCAAAACAAATAATTCGTTCCGAAGGTTTTAATCAGTTAATCATATTTTCCCGTTTCTACGCGGTATTAAGGGAGTGTGCATAAACTACTGGCTCGGTCTAGGGGAGGAGGGGGGGGGGGGTTGGCTGGAAAGCTACGCTGGGCTACATGAGGGGTAATTTCCGAGGCAGGCCACGTAGCTTTTCGTTCATATTATTTGTCACAGTTAAAATGAGATACAGATCACACAACAGGTTGTGAATATTTATTTCCGCAATTTAATTATCCCTGTATGTAATTTATGATAGACTGACAAGAGAAATCAATACAAAATGTCTTCTGGAATCAATAGGGAAAAGTCTACGTGCGGAGGGGGGGGGGGGGGGCGGTAAGAGGTAAATGCCACGTTGGGCTACATGGGGGAGGGGGGATTCACAGGAGACCAAAATGGAACTACGTGGTTTATGGACGCTCTCTAACGAGCTTTTATGTGAGTATTGTAGCACATTTCTTCCAGAGTTGCTTATATTCCCTATTGTCATGTATAATTTAATGTGGCTTCTCTTGTAGTGGTTGTTTAAGCCTGCTGAAATGCCTATCTTATTATATCCATGCTTGGTAATTCAAAATCTGATACGTCACATATGAACATAAATCACATTATGCTTCCTATATATAAAAGTATAATTTCGTTATAAACCATTACGGTTTTTTTTTTTTACATCTCTTAACAGGTCTTTAGAGACGGGAAAGGATGGGGAGCAAGGAATGGGAAGGTATTCGGCCATGGCCTTTTGAAGGAAGCATCCCGGCATTTTCCTGGAGTGATCTGGGTACGCTGAAGATACCTCGACGAAAGGCGAAACGCGTCAGTCAAACATATAATATCCAATAACAGTTGTACCGCCGTATTTATTAAATAATAATTATTAGGTTAACTAGCTTTTGATTATTAAATGTATTACTTCTTGCATACGGGTTACGATACAATAAATAAGAAAGTGCTTGACATTAACACCTGATTTTCCTTTTCAAATGTGATAGAACCGAAATACTCCAAAAACGTGTCACAATTATGATGAATTTATGTTTACAACACTGAACTCATGAACAGTGTAAAAAAGCAACAACACTGAAGTCTGCAGTGGAAATGCAACATATTTGCATGTGGCTTTGAGCCATCAGCGTGCTGATTGGTAATTTCCCCCTCTCACGATTACTGATGTGAATAATAATCGTCCATTTCTGGAAATGTTATAATTTCCTGTTTAATCCATTAAAGCAAATGATTTCACCGCGCAGTCAATCACAACACCAAGCGCTTTCGTGCTCCATAATGTATCGCCACAATAAACTGCCATCAGGACATCGACTTTTATTTATTCTACAGCAGCTACACATCTAACAGTTGCAGTTTCATCATCGCATGCGATTTTATTCACGGAAAAACAGCAATATTAGCATGGTTTCCCTGAACAAAAATATCACCGTGAAACATCTAACATGACGTATTCCAAATAAGCAGTATTTTTAGCTCTAACCTGTTTCAAGCGTATTTTATAACTGGATTTAATCATATAACTCATGCAGGTTTATATACTGAGGTTACCATAAACATGTGACTGTAACCTTTACGAAAGTCTGTCATGAGTTCATATTCTGCTAAGGACGGCACTCGAAAGTGATCAGAGAATTTATTGTTAGAATATCAATACATGCACGATCAATATTACATTACGATAAAATACTGTATGTGTTTTTCATACTTTCATTGAATGATCAATCTGAAAATTGGTTATGAATTACACCACTTGTTTGATGATAGGACCGATGTTATTTAAGGTTACAGTATTGAATAGTTATTAATTCGTAGTCACCATGTTTAGAATATGCATTGAATGTGTTACAGTCTGTATCACTTGGTATATCTGTATGTCTAAATATTATTATTTCATATCAGGGTATTTTTTAACCCAGAAACTGCCCAGTTTATAAAAATCTTCTTGAATGTAAGCACTGTCCGTCATTTAACATAGTTACAATACAGGACTAAAATAGGAGACGAGTTTTTCTAAAACTACCGTCTTCCATCCTTTCCAATAATACGTATACATTTTTCCATAAAGAAATTACACATTAAATTCCATTTATAAAACAGTATGACAGTTCGCTTCGAAACTGTTGTTTTAGAGCGACCTACGAACATAGGAATAGGCACGTTATGGACATGCAGTATAAACTGTTTGCTTTAATGTCAAATCTGTAACATTAATTATTTTGTGTAGCTTCAATGCGGCCAAATCTAATATTATAATAAGCAACTCTGTGGCATCTATGACGCCATATGTCACGCCATGACGTCACCCTATGACGTCTTGATTTTCGTCTTCTATGGTTTAATTTACGATCAGATATGTTGTTCTAAGTTCAGTCCTATTTAGCTACGCATCGGTAAATAAATTAACTCTCAGAACACTGAAAGAAAAGTACGTATTCCGTTTAAATCGACATATTAATTATTAGTTGCTTTTTCTTAATTAATAAAATTCGTTTGATTTAGTTTTTTCTTATAAACTCTGGACAGCGATATTGTTGTAACAGTAAGCTAATATTACATCATTTTCAAGATAATGAATGTTATTTAACGAAAATTGAACTTAGTGAAGAAACGAATTGATAAAATACTGCATTCAACGCGTCATTTTTGACGGGTTTACAAGATATTTATATCCAATGTTGATATTTTAAGTCACTATTATAATTTACTGGAATCAATGATTTGCCGAAACACTGAAATAAAGGTATGTACTGCTTTTAAATTAATATTTTAATTATTATTTTCTTTTATTACGATGTAACTATATCAGGTACATGTTAATATTTCCAGTACGTCAAATTTAGATCGCAATAAAATGAATGTATTCGTCCGCGGGTAATAGCATCTATGAGTTTTGAACAGCAATATTATTAGAAGTTGTGGTATGTCCAAATATAGATAGAACCAGACAACTGACACATTTTTTTACGGAATAAATCACGATGATTTTTTTTATATATATAAATAATTTCAGCTGATTTCAAAAGCTCCGAGTTATTGAAGTTACGGTATTTTTATACGGATGGAAGTAGTTCCGTATTTTTCGTGTTGAATGAGACCTGGATCAGGAATAAAACCAATAACACGCGCTATAGCATAAGGTTTTAGGATTCCTGGGTTATTTTTAATTTAATTGGTTACCTAATTCTGACCTCATTCATTCAGTAGAACTTCCATCTGTGTCGCTGTGTAAAATACATCCGAAATATGTACAAATACAAAATAAGGTTATGAGCATTCTTTACCAACAATTCTATTTAACCGCAAAGAAATGAATTGTCAGAACACTCCATTAAACCCGTTACAGCGGAGGGTATAAGAATTTTTTTTAAGTAATTTAAATTGTTTTCATGAGTGTTCTGTTACTTAAATCATTATTTCGTTTTAACTAAACTAGTTCCACACTGATCACGATCTATACAGCATAGACTGCAATTAAAACTAATATTACGTGGAATGAAGTAAGTTATAAAAATTTATTTTTAATTTCCGTTTCAGCCGCATGTAACTGTCAGCCGTTCAAACATTGTCGTAGTAACGATATGAATCACGAATATCAAAAAAGGACGGTGTCAGAACCAGTGATGTTTTTTGATCAAGTTTATATCGCCATGTATTAATATGCGTGTGACTGAAGTATTGTTTTTCTGGCTGCAATTTTAGCGTTGTTTGTGGTTAGGTTGAAATGCTACCTCGAACAGGATGAAAACGGAAACCTTTTGCTACAGCGCAACGCACGAAGAATTACATTGAACTTTATTTTGTAACACTTCTATTTAGTTAAGCAACTGCCAATAAATAAATTTCCAGAACACTGAAAGAAAAGTATGAATTTCGTTTAAATTGGCATATTAATTATTATTTGCTACTTTTTACTGAAATCATTATATGATTTGAATTAAATTAGTTCCAAATTGAACGGTATCAATGCGCCCTCCACCACAATTGAAACTAACATTACTTGGCTTAAGGTAAGTAGTTAAGATTTATTTCCAGTAAATTTCGTTTTCACTGACCGGGGTAATTATTTCACCCACACGTAAGCTGTGTCAGCCGTTAAAACATTGATTTGCATCACAGATAACAAAAAATAAAGATGTAAGATCCTGTGAAGCTTTTGAATCATGTTTATATTGCGATGCATGATAACATTAACATGCGATACAGTGAACGTATTAATTCATGTGTGATTGCAGCTATGATTTTCTAGAAGCAATATTAACGGAATTTGTGGTTAGGCTGAAATGCAACCTGGACCAAGCTGACAACTGTTTTGCTACAGTACAAGGGACTAGGAATTACATTGAGCTTTATTTTATAACAATTCTATTTAGCTAAATAATTTTTTTTTTAAATGAATTACCCGAACAGTCCTTTCAACCCGTCATTTCTGACGGGCTTTGGGGCTAGTAGATACATAATTTAATAAACCCTATTTCTAGCCATCCGACAATTACAATGCGAAAGTTAATGTATACTCTGCCATTACAATAAGTAAGTACGGTTCCATATTAAAAAAAAGGGACATTTATTTCGTCTAGTGTAGCAGAAGAGTAATAAATTGAGCGGAGATTCGGAGCAGCCCGAGTTCGGCTAAGGGTTTCAGAAGCCCTTAATCTGTCCATCTCTGTCGATTGCGCTTCCGTGGTTCGGATTTAATGTCTCCTTTACCCAGTGATATTGTCGGATTAGAAACGGACTGCGTGACCAATTGAAACTCTTTTTCTTGAGAAGTATCTCGCCACCACTAATGCTTTACGCATCATCAGCGTTATTAACTGCTATAAATTATTTTACCCTAATTTATTCAATTAATAAGAAATAAATGCAAAATTCATTCTTCTCCAAGGTGAGAAAATAATCCGTTAGAAAAGATAATGATGGTATTTTTTTATCATTTAGATGTGAAACTTCTTTAGTATATCCAGCGTGGTAGGTGACCGGTAACGTTCTGGCATCGCATGGGGAAGGACGCAGGTTCGCATCCTCACCCAGCCATCCAGGTGTCAGTTTTCCATGGTTTCCTGAAATCAATCCAGACGAATGCCGGGATGGTCCCCTCAAATGGTCATCGCCCAATTAAGGCCCTTTCTTTGCTCCCAGTACTTTCCTGCCTTTAATGAATAACAAAACTCATCATCTTCAAGGCTTAAAGCATGTATGGTTTGTTCCGCCTTCTCATATTTTGTTGTGTGTCTTCTTAGATCTGACTACCATCCTTTTTCCTTGTTTCGGCTTGTAAATTAGCAGCACCTTTTGGTTGTCCTGTGTCTTCTACCGTCCCCTTCTATTTATATCTAATTATTTCCTTATTTAGATTAAAAAATTTCTTTTCTTATTTCTTCGCTTCACTTTTTATCTAGCCCATTGTGATCAGCCACGGCCCTGAGGAAGCATCCATAAACTACGTGGCCCGGTCTTTGGGGGGGAGGGGTTTGGCTGGAAAGCTACAATGGGCTACGTGGGGGGAGGGAGGTTTCCGAGCTATGCCACGTAGCTTTTCATTCATATTATTTGTCACAGTTAAAATGAGGTTCAGAACACATAACACCATGTAAATATTTATTTCCGTCATTTAATTATCTCCATACGCAATAGCTACGTGGGGGGGGGGGGGGGGAGGAGAGAGTTCACAGGAGCCCAAAATGGAGCTATGTGGTTTATGGACGCTCCCTTATTTCAACAACATTAAGATCTCAAATACTATAGTTTATTTTTAATAATAATCACGTATATACATTCCTGTTCGGTTTAGTCCTTCGTTTGAACTTTATACATGCATTCGTTATATATAAAAAACAAATGCTGACCAACACTAAAGCAAAAATGTTTCATTTACAGCGTGAGAGTATTCGGCCCCATTTTACCAATAAATTTGTTTTAACACAAAACACAGCTTGCATAATCTCCGTACGAGCACGACGCTAGATGACAATGGCATTACCAGAGTCCAAGCGAAATAACCCGGTCACTGATTTTACTAAAGCGTTCATTCTTGAATCTTCGAGCGTAAGCAGACGTGACGGTTTCATGATGCCCAGTATGTTTTTTAAAGGTTTCTTGTTCCAGTAATTGTAGAAATGTTACAAAGAACTATTATCCAAATTATTAACATTTTTATCCCTGACGAAATCAGACTGAATAAAACATCATAGCTTCACAAGAATCAGGAAACAAATTTTCGGCGTTACGAGAAATCAACATGTTTTAAAATTAACTGAATACATTGAATTTGGTATCACTACGTATTATTTTCACAAAAATCTGGACAAATACGAGAACTCCTTTCGCATCAAAAGTTATATTCAGATTTCGGTTCATAAATAATGTAAAGCGATCAATGTCTAAGGTTAAGCGTATAAGCAAGAATAAAGGCAGTTCCAGTTATATAACATGTTCTCCCAGAACCACAGAGATTTAATAACAGTTATTAAGCTGCAGATACTGTCTGTGCATGAATCATACCTACCACACCAGCATGACGCAATAATCGTTATATAAATGTCATACAACCGTCCTGCCTGAAAGACCGAGTTTACAGTTCGTTTGGAAATAAAACATTATAACTAATCTGAAGACTTAAAGGAAACTTAATAATTATTTTAGAATTAAAAATTGAATGCAACCATTTTGCGTTATTTCTCCCTTCTCCCTCAGCTGACGAAACTGATTCTATGTAGGGCCTACTTGGGATTAAAATTTTATCTGCCTACTAAATTGGAAAGCTTCTCCACGATATTCCAATTTTTTATAGTAATAATAACAAACAAATTACCTAAATTTTAACAAAAAACACAAAGGCTCAGGGGAAACGAAAGGTACTTCTTCTAATCATTTGCTACTTCCCTACATTCTGATGATTAATACTACCCACACTAATCTGAAAAACGGTATATTATTTTTAACTGAGAATGCAGTAGTCACAGCATATAATAATTCCAGAAATCAACTTGAATACGATGAAGATAACTATGAGCTAAGCAAACATGAATATGAAATTCGCATCGTTGTAATGTTATCTGTCGCGTTCAAGAAAAGTTATGTTCAGGTTTCATTAACTAATAACAGAAATTATTCTTGGTCCGACTATTCACATTTCTGTTTTCGTAGTTTTTTCGAAATCACTTCAGATTAATGGCAGGGGCATTTTCCATCACTTTCGTTTTCCCTTTTCTGATGATCGTCTACTCAACGGCCCACACATTCCACTTTCATATGTTAAAATACCCTAGACAAAAGAATCATTAACAGCGAAGTATTACCAACTCTTGAGTCCGAAAGAGATTAGCTAAATACATATATTGACATATTCCGGTTGCTGGAGAGATCCGAATAAAGAAGATCCGATGTAATCTCTAAATCCAAATATACTGCAGCAAACCACTGAATTTGAGAATATTAATTTTAAGTACAAATATTATCTTTTAGTTATACTGTATAACCATGTTGTTTGAATATCATATTCCGTACGTTGCCTAACATATTTAGCACCTTGTTTCAGCCACACGTTGTGACTCTTCAACGATTTTTTTTTTACTTCAGTAGCTCATCATTTGAAATGGAATAAGAGTAAACGTCTGAATAATATTTATAATGAAAAAAAAATTCTCATTTCAGTTTTTCGAGCAGTTTTATACGATTGCAACTATTTTGACACAGCACACTGCAGTTAAGCCGGTATAAGATTCCCCCTTTTTACGGTTTAATGGCTTTTTAACGTCTAGGTAATTAGAGCCGGAACACAATTGCGGACAAGGAACTGGGAGGAATTTTGCCATCGCCTTTTGAAGTAACCATCCTGTCATGCACCCGGAGGGATTTCGGTAAATCATGGAAAAACGTTATCTGAATGGTCGGACGAGGATTCGTGTCCGCCTTCTCCCGAATGCAAGACCACGTGTTACTATCACGCTGGGTATGTTTCCCAACAGATGAGAATGCTACTTAATTTTCAGGAAACACATAGGTATATCACCTTCTTTACTAAAATCACCAAGAACTGCGATAACGGTGTTATTTGTAGTCACCGACGGATATCTCTGGTATTAAGATTAACAGGACGCCGAATCATAAAACTGAATAGGTACTGTCGACAGATAACAGCCTAATAATTCTCGTTCTCATTGAGCAATCCGGACGTAGAAAATGGAGATAAATTGTCGTGCTACAACTCCAGTTCTTCGAAATATTGGTCCTGATAACTGTGCCTTACTGTAATACCTTCGTTATTAACAGTTAACCATTCTGTTTCTATAGCTACTTGGATCCTTAGCCCCTGTAGATAACCCGTAACAGTAATGTTGTGTCTGAATCAGTAATGCTAATGTGCTGGCAGTTTATGAGACCTAATGTCGCATTAAACCGGGCGGCGACCTAGCGCCAACAAGTGTCGACTGCGTAATTAGACTCCCGGGACCGTTAGAAAGGCCAAGACACACTGCCTGCTGCGTGAAAAAAACGCACATCTTTTATAGGTTGTTAAAAGGTTTTTCGTTTCAAAATTTAGATTTCCACAACTAATCTTATTTTCTATAGTTTTTAAATTTATACAAATACTGTTTCTTGGATGTGGCGACATGACATGCCAGTAAAAAAATATGTTGTCAAATAATTTCATAAAAACTATTATATAAAAAAAAAAGAATTTTTTTAGAGAAATCAGTACATCTTTGGTAATTTTTATTTATTTAGCGTATGATGCTTACATTAAATTCATGGAAGATGCACTAAAAATAGAAAGAACACTCAAAATAAGGATAAATTATCGTACAACATAATGTAGCTGCTTAGCACAGAATACAGCTGTACTGGAAAATTGGATGAAATGTATCACCGTGATTGCGCCATTTAACTGGACATACTTTACAGCCAAATTTTACCAAAATTTATTAAATTTTGTACAGTTTTCAAAGAATTGTCCAGGACAAAAAGAACTAAACAAAGGATCTTATTTGCATAAATACAACTCTAGTTAATTCGACACTCGAAAACAAGACAGAAACATATCGCAACCATTATTGTAATACATCACTATTTTGTAGTTGTAAGCCGCAGACAGCTACGGAGAATTTAACCTCGCTGTTAAGACAATAGTTGTTATCGTTCTGATGATGGGCCTTACAAAGAATTGGGTTTCATACCGCATTTCTTAATAAGATGAAATTCTCAGAAACAGCTAAATGTTTCTAAATTTCTGCATTACAGTAAAAGTCCGATTATCCGAGGTAACGGGACCGGACCACCTCGGATAACCGTAGATCTAGGAAAGAGGTTACAATCAATCAAAAACGTGTTGAAACTGAAATAATATAATTTATTTATAGTGTAAAAATAATTTGTGAAGCAATAAAGTTGTTTTTTGTACATTAATTACGAAAATTTGCGAAAACGTCTTTAATTGTCTTCTGTGTCATTCCCTATCATATTTCAAAAATTTGTCTCGGTTAACCCGGCGGTTCGGATAATCGGAACTCGGATAACAGGAGTTTTACTGTACTTTATTTACATCATCTTCGTCATCCTTACCTCTTCCAGAATTTTTAAGATTATTGTTTGGAAAAATCCTGTAATATATGTTTAATTTAATTGCGGCGGAGCGAGCGCTCCGTTGGCAATTTCCATATATACCCATTTTTTCCCTTTCCTGTACCGTATCAAATTTCAACTTTAAATTCTTTCAGCGTTATTTCTCTTGATAAATTATTTCAACCCCTCACACTCTTATCTACTACCCCGAGAAAGCCGAAAGAAGCTGCGAAGGAAATAGGGACAGTGAGAAATGGAATACAGTATTCGGTTAATAGGTTTTTATCCCAGCGGTAACAGGCAGATAAAAAAATAATAGTATGTCATTAATAGTAAGTACAAAGCAAAATGAAAAGAAAATAATGAAAAGTTGCACCTGCTCCCACGGATGATTGAAATGCTTCGTTGGTTTCCAATCAATCTTGTACGCTTAATTTATATAAATATTTGCCACGCAGCAGTTGCCATTAATTTCATTTCTCTCTCTGGTGACAGATTGCTATCTGCGCACAAACAGCAACTAACCACAAAACCAAGGAACACTGACATATGACGTGCTCAGAGTAATATTTCTCCGTTGCCACGTCCACATATCAAATACCCTCTTTGTTTGTTGATAGGTTTTTCAAAAAAAAAAAATCAATAATCCATTCCCAAGATATCTGCTGAATCCCTTTAAAAATCCTACTACCCGAAAAATCATAAATTTATCATGTAGTAGGTGTCAGAAAGGTTTATCTAGTTTGTGATACGACGATAACCAGAGTAAGAAATTCAACACAAAATACTAAAATAATTTTAATAGTATCAAAGGCTTTCGTCGCAACAACAAGTGTCAAATTTATTAAAATGTCTAGTCAAAAAGGCAAGCTATTCACTAAGCTTAATCTGTGTACCTTAAGCTTAGATATTAAGTGATAAGTATGAGAAATTCAATACATAATAAATTTCTAACGAATGTTATTTTCAGACAAGGACAAAAAATTAAACATAGTTACTCATTTAATTTTGCCTTCTATGAAACGTATATCATCGTACTCCCAAGTCTTTTACTATGACCAAATACTCGCAGAGTTTTGCAACAACAAAATAAAACAGGTTACAAGTCTACCCGTCGTGTGAAACAACACTGAATTTGTGGAAAGTGCTGCAACCCAGCAATCCTTAGATCAACAAGAAGCAACACACATAACTTACTTTTTACGAAGCACACGACATCTAACCAAAATCTCAAAGCGAATAACTGTTTCCTTTAATAAGTCCACCATCATATCAATATTTCAGCACGGGTGATTAAAGGTATTCTACGTATTGCGCCGAGGAAACCTCCCATTTACTTTATGAAAGTGTCTTCACACAGAAGTAGTAATATCGGCAACGGAAGAAACCAGGAGCCGATAGGGGGTATTCATTACCGCCCTGAGTTACCCATGGAATTTCCAGATGAATATCTTTTTTGAGTTATTGCAAGACTCCTTCATGTCTCCAAAAGAAAACCACCTGATGTGATGGAGACGTTGGTGCAGTATATTTTGACACCGTTAACACCGGAAAATAACAGGTTTACATTATGGAAGTGCTAAATGTAAGCGAAAGCTTCGATTGGCTGTTTTGAAGACATGCCAGGTGGCGTAAAATCTATAAATAGGACGGTTTCAGTTTTCGTGTTTGTATATATGCTTAATATACATGTTATTAAATTTTAAAAAAATAATTTTTTGTTCTAGTATATTGTTTTATTAAATAACTTAAATAATTAATGTAGAATTTACTATTTTTATGTACAGTAATATTTTCTCCTCAAGTTCATCTGGGAATTCTAACTGTCCAGTTTTATTTCTACATACTCGATCCAATTTTAATGGGAAAAATAAATACATATTACCACTATTAGACTAGGTAATCCTAGATGAAATTTCAAATTCACTTTCAGGACATGTGGTTTTATAACCCGTAGTAAACTGATAAAATTTCTTTATAGGTAGCACAAATGAAACCACAAAAGCTGGGGCAGAGTTTCTACACTAGGCTTTTCACTAGAGTACGGAGCATGTAGTCATCATAATAACACAGAATAAAACATTTAACTGCTTTACCAATTCCCTATGGCATTGGAACTGTTCTTAAATCTGACAGATATACATTTGGATAATATCTATGTCTATTATATGTAATAAAACTGTAGAAAAGTTGTAAATGTACGTTAAGCTTATTTGAAAAAGAGAAGCTGCAATGTACACTATTGGTGATACAGATGCCAAAAACGTAAAATTCGCTATTTTTGAGTGTCTGTCTGGCTATGTTCCAGCATCACGCGAAAACTATTGTAACGAGCCGCGCTGTCGCCACGTTACAAGGTGCATTTTTATTATATATGTAATAATATAAGAGTAATTTACATAAATCTTGGGCGACCACGTGAATAGATTTTTGTTGTAATTTTATAAAGTACGCAAGATTCCAAGTGAGGACTGTAATGAAATGGTGAACTTATACAGTGTATCGTAGCAAAGCGAATATTCAAGAATTATTGAGCTATGTAGGCTTGAAGCTAATCTTGGTGTTCCCGAGCCTTGGCGACAGGACGTCGCAGATTTGGGATTTGCCAGACCACACACACTGCTCCCTGGGGATGGGTCACTCACCGAGCGGGAAAAGCCTGCCGTCCGAAACCCGAATGTTCTCTCGCCCCGGCGAACTTAGCCGAATATGTCCGACCTCTGTTGGATTCTTTGGCCAAATCACATATCGAGGATATCACGTGACATTAGGTGCCGACCTGAAGGTCCAATCAAAATGAGCGTATAACTCAAAATCCTGGGAATTTTTGTTGTATGTGAGCTTCGAGACTACAAATGGGCGGAGCAAGAAGTTTCCTCGTGGACCGAAGAGCGAGGAGCTGACATTCTACATTCTAACTTCGATCGCACCAGTCTGAGGTTGACTTGGAAAGTTGACTTCTTTCGCTAACCGCAGCTTGCCTTGCTGGAGCAAGGTTATCACCGCAACTCAGCCGGTAATGCGATGATGCGCATTGCCAGACCAGAGATGCCTATAGCCGACTTGTGAGATAATCTCACATATCGTGGGTCCGCTGCACTCATCACAGACATCAGACGCAGAACTACAATGGTAATTGATTACGACCAAGCCATGTGATTGTGCATTCCGTGAAACAGAACCCGTAAGCGACTTTGAGAGGATAGGTCCATGTTCTCACTTTGTAATTGTAAAAACCCCTGAGCTAGCGGCATAATTTGCCAGAACTAGTTATTTTCGAATGATATATTGTTCATTCTGGCGCCCATGATTTTCTTTTTAACTATAAAGTCACAGTATTATGACACCTTTGTCTGAGGTCGTCATAACTTGTATTTTTATTGTTCCAATTGTCATTATTTCTTGCATTTTGATTCTGAAATATTTAAAAGTAAATATATAATTGTTTGCTTGCCCATGACGGCTAATTGTAACTCTGAGCGTTGCTTTTATGATTTTGCCAATTTGTGTTAATGTTAACGGTAAATTCGCTCAGACTTGTAATCGCCAGTGATAAAAAATAAATGTCATATTGTGACAATTTTCCTGAATTCCAACAACGTCGAGATTCTTGCAAAATTAAACAATTTTCACTCCTTCATAAAAATTAAAATTAAAAATCCACAATTATTAATCATAAAGGTATGAAATATAATTGTAACGTGGTTTGCCCACCAAGGCACCCACCACACTATGGACGGATTGTAACGAAACTACACATTGTAGTAGCTTATGTCAGCACCCACGATCTAGAACACTTTTCATCCCGATAGGCTTCAAAGGTTCCGGTGATATAGACTTCAAAACCTTATGATTTAAACGAAGACAGAATTTTCAAAATTTACGTTTTAATGTTTTTATCTGTGTGTCCGCTCGTCACGCACAACATATTGGACGGAATTAACACAGTGATTAGCTTGGTAACGTATAGAATACTTTTCACCCAGATTAGTAACATATTTCCCGATCTACAGTGGCAAAAAAGCGTAGAATTTGGAATCTTTGGCTATATATGCACGCAAAAAGTTATTCGTGAAACGTTGTATCAAATGCTACTTGTTAGTCTTAAAGCACAAAAGAATTTCAGATAAATTGTAGCCGCTGTTCGGCTGTTAATAGTCGTTTAGTGAGACATGTCGCAGGAGGGTCCATCACCAAACTTCTTCATTAATGAAGATGTTTCCTTTATATATTTATCTATTCCGGTTGAAAAGAGCGGAAAGAGTAAACGAAATCATCCAGAAAAAGAATGGTTGAATAGGATGTAAACATTACTCTTACCAATTTACTAAAAATACATTTTGAATATAATAATAAGTGTTTATGGTGAACGATACAGCGATATAGTTGGAGCAAGTCAACATTAGCCTCAACTAATTCCATTGGGAAAAGACCGCACAAGGAAACTATGTAAATTAAAAATAAATATTGAAATTGTCGTACCTTACGCTGCAACGCGGAATGTTAGTTATAATAAGACTAATTAACTACAGATATCATGATTCATGTAGAACAGTTTCATCCACTTGACGTAATAACGTCAATAAAATGACACTCATAAAATCAACTAAAACCTAAAAAAAATAATAAACTCTTCGTCCCAAGAGCTTTGCCACAGAATCTCAGCTGTTATTCTGGTCTAAGGTGCATTGCAACCTAACCACTAACACTACTCCCTAAAATTGATGCTGGATGTCAAAATTACTAACGTAAGCGCAAGAATACATCCAGTATATAGTCATTTGGAATTGAACACAATAAGCTGCAGTGACAATATAATAAGCTGCATTAAGCACAGTAACAAATCGTAACAACACTTTCTCACATATTTTCATTTTATCAAATACTGCTACAAAAAATATTCCCCTAAGTGTTTCTAATTATTATCGAGATACCAAAGATAAGTTTTGGAAGGTGTAAGACGTAATTCTGAAGCAAAATAACCCAGGGCTCATCTTGAAAATGCAGTGTTAATTTTTTACAAATGAGCTTCTTATTGCGAAAACTACGTTTAAAAAAAAAAAAAAAAAAAAAAAAAAAAAAAAAAAAAAAAAAAAAAAAAACACACACCTACGAATACAAAAAAAAAAACCTACGAATACAAAAAAAAAAAAATTAAATCTGGAAAGATAAACGTAATTTTTTGCATTGTTACAATGTAAATGAATTGAATCTTCTGATCAGTTAATTTAACTCTGGAAATTATCTCAAACTACCTCGTTTAGTACCAGCTTGATTTTTGTAGCGTTTCTTTCCTATTGGATCAGACAGCAAACTTTTTGTTTGCATTCTGACTACAGAACAATTTTGTTACAGCACAGAGTAAGACAATACGGATTAAATGAAAATTACAGATGAATACAAAACATATAACGCCGACACACACAGAAAATCCTGAATTTCCCGTTCATTACATTTTAGAATTCTTATCTATATTAAAAAACTATTATAGGACCCTTAACAATACCAGTCTGGACGATATTAAAACCGTAATTCACGAAAATCAAATGGTTTGGCACATGTTGGAGAAAAATTTTCTTTACAGCTGTACAGAATAACGCCAAATATTCTGTTGGTCAACATATAGAGAGCGTGCCATCTGCCTGTGAAATGTGTGATCTGTGTTGTATATACATAAACATTTTTGTTTGTGAAATGTTTAATTTATGAGGACGAAAATTTGGATCACCGAAAAACCGTAATTTGACGGGCAATACTTACGTCACGCCCTATATTTGAACGTGGGCGCATTGTACCCCGTCGGTACCCTAATTCTGCATTTTAACCCCAACATGAAATTTAGTTGCGCCGCGCTCAGCAAAATATCAGGAGATAAACAGAAAACGATGCGGCTGTTCGATTTCTATATACATACATAGCAAATCACTCATCAAAGGAACCACCAACAGAATAATAATAAAAAAATCTGTCTGTACTGCGAGTACTATAACCGTATTTTACTCGTGCAGCAGTGGTTTTGATTTTTAAGCAGCAGTCTTTGGGGAAAGTGTGGTTTCACTTAAATGCATGATTTTTAAGATTCCATGCTACAACATATGGCAGGAAGATTTTTAGCTTTTGTTTTTAATTTACGTGGATTTTATAAACATGTTCTAGACGTCATTTAACGTTAGGGCGCTAATGACCTCGATGACAACGTGCCCTTAAGCCCAAAACCAACATTGATGTCATCACTTCAATCACAAGTAGTGCATTTCCCTTTCTTTTCCAAAAGTCACCATTAAATATATCGTTTTTTAAAACAATGATGTCTCAGTTTTATTTTAGCATTTCTTAGTAATTAAGGAAACTAAACTAAATTTAGTTGTAAAGAGAGACTTGCCTTCTCCATAGATTGCTTGTCAGAATGTGTAAAATCCGTCAGTTATTCTATTTGATGTAGGGCCTACTGGACGATTAGGCTATTTTTTTCGTCAGAAAATGGTGTTAACTTCACAAGTTACACGAACTTATACCAAACGTCTCACTTCTATCTTCTTTTTACAAGAATTTACCAAGCAGTAACTAGTTCGAAAACATTAATTCGTCGTATAACTGATTAATAACCGATTACAGTAAAATATGACATAAACTGACACTCCGTTCCGGGTACTAATGCATGCGTCGTAGTATCAACACCTACAACATAGTAGATAATCAACTGTAAACATCAACAATAGTTACTAACAGCCTTCAAAACACTGCCCGTAATTAAAAAGCGCTCACAGTCGCAACCAGAGATAAAGCTTTATTAGTTCGAAATTCTTTCAATAGGGGGCACAGACGTCTGAGATAACAAATGAATAGAAGCGAGGCGCCAGTTCAAAATTCGTCGTAGTGTGTTTGTCAATCATCATGTATACTGCCAAAGACAAACGGAAACTTCAGATGAAAATGGCTCTGCAGTTCGAGTGGGAAGAGTTAAACATTCGTATATGGGTATGTATAACACAGATGTACAACATTCAATAGTAGAAATACAATATATATGTCCTGTTGTACAGTCGCAATGAAGGTTAGTTATGTTTCCTTGAATTAAGTATATTAATGATAATAACATATAGAGTTAATCTCAAAATTAAGTACGTGAGTACATAAAGCTCTCTTCTATAGGATTCTGATCGGTTATAAATTCTTCTGCATATGATAATATTGATTTTACGTTGTATGGCACATAAACTGGGGTATGATTTTTCTCTATTCTTCTGACAACCTTTTCTTCTGAAAATCAGCATCAACTGCAGTATAGAATGGAGAAGAATGTTACTTTGCTATTAACATTGGATGTTATAATTTTTTGCATGAACTATCAACAAAATAAGCTGCAGTTGCAGCAAAGCAAGGGGCAGAATATTGGAATGCTATAAACATCTGCAGTTGTAAATACTTAATGTGAATTATGTATTAAAAACATTAAATATAATTAATATTATGTACAAAAATCAAAACACAAACAATAAGCAGTGTAAACATTGCTCTCAGTATCCACCAGACAATATTCTTGCAGCACTATCAGAGGCATCTGTACAACAAAATCATAAAATTCCTTGTTGACATAATATTTAATCTTAAGAAAAATTAAACTACTTTCTTTAAACAGAGATCAGAGAAATATAACTCAAATTCTGCAAAATATGTATAGACAGTTGTTCCTATGTAAATAGTGCTCTTCCTGAATGCCTTACTATGCTCTAAAGCCACATAGTATTAAATGTTTCTGAATGCTCTATGAGGATTTTTTTTATCTACTTAAGAAGATGAAGATTTTTTAAAATCATATAACCATATCTTACTGTGAAATATGTTCATAGGATACGTCTGTCCTCATTATTCAAGTAATTTTCTTATGATACCATGAAATGTCAAGCAGTTAAAGTGGTATGACGAAATTGATAATTTAGTTAGTTATAAAATGAGTCTATGCAACTTTAATTTGTTATGATCGTGGGTAATATCGACATCGTTTCAAACTTTTCAAGTATTGTATAATTATAAGGGTATACCTACCTGCCGTTACACATTTTCGTCACCATTGAATATAATGAATAAAATTCAAATATCGGTCGAAGAATTTGAATTTAATTGTGGATTCATGATATAACTGTCAATCAGAAGATCGCAGAATATATGATCGTCAACTATGCTAACCCGTTTAGTGTTACCCAGTGTTGCCAACCGTAGCGGAATTCCGCTACGCGTGGCGGAATTTTATTCCTCGGGAGACTGAGCGGCGAAATGTGCAAATTATCGAAAACGTAGCGACATTTTGCTATTTTCATTGCTAACTTTCGAAAATGAATTTCTTAAGAATTAAATATTCATTTTGTTAATAATGTCTTCCCTGGAATCTAAACCAGCCAAAATAAATCATTACCAACCCTTACGCAATTGAATAACCAGTAATAACAGGCAGATTGGTTGTCAATCCCCTCAAGTCTATTTCCCCGCTCTTCTTGTAGCGCCTATATGCTTGCTCTTCGGTTCTAAACACGTTTGCTTCGACCCTCAGTACGAGTTTGCTAATAATTGTTGCAAGCCACAAGTGATGAGTGATACAGAAGAAGCGGGTTGCTCTACACCAGGGGTCCCCAAAGTGGTCGATACCGACCCCTTGGGGTCGATAAGAGATCTCCCGGGGTCGATTAATACAGGGGGGTCAAAAGGGGGTAGATTAATACTAAAGAGGATCAATTAAACTGTACAGGAAAAAATAGGAATTTTCTACTAACAATCAGGTCAGTAAATTAAAGTAAAGCTCATCCTCTCAATTCTCGTCTGTTTGTGAAGTCATGTGAAGTAAATGATGAAACTTTCAACCAATTACTTTTGCTCACTGAGGTAAGGTGGTTGTCAAGAGGTGATAGTTGCAGAGACTCATCTGAAGAGTGCCTTAGGAAGATGGATTCATCGCTATGTGAAAAGTTAAAACAGTACAACTACCATCTGCTCTTTTTGGCAGGTCTTTACTTGAAATTTATTCCACCTATCCATGGTTTTATTCCTATTTTTTGAGATTATAATAATAGTGGAAAATATCTCGATTTTCTGTTAATGTTATTGGGTGGATTATATAAATTATCTCATTGAGTTGTTATGCAGGCCTCCTTATTGCTTAGCATCAGAAATGCCAAAAATGATTTAATGTTTTTATTAAATACTTGTGGGGGTCGATAAGAAGGCAAATATCGTATCAAAGGGGTCGACGCGGTAAAAAGTTTGGGAGCCCCCGCTCTACACCCAAGAAAACACGAGAATACCGTCGAGAATTACCGAAAGGTCAAATAAAGTCGAGAAAACAGTTAATTTCAGAAAAGTGGTTAAAGGAAAATATTTTTTCAAAGTGGATACTACCAGTGAAAGAGGACAATTCAAAAGCGAGGTGTAGGGCTTGCAAAGTTGTATTGGGTGCGAAAAGAAGTGATCTGGTAAAGCATAGTGAAAGTCAAAGACATTTGAAGAACGTGAAAGCCATCGCCAACACAAATCAGATTTCTCAGGTAATAAAACTAGGTTTTTATTTGCAAAACGTGTGAGTAAATAATCGTGTAGCTTAGCAGTTAATGACTTAGCCAGAGGCCTCTCATTGTGACGGCCTCGGTTTGAATACCGGCGTCTGTTGACGTATAATGTCAAGACAGAATAAACTAAAGCTACAGTAGCGGATAAAAGATATACTTTATTAGCTGCTGCTCATAATCTTAGTTTCAGTGTGGTCAGTCATATTGTTAAAGTTGCAAAACTAAATTTCCAGGATTCAACAATTGCGAAAAACCTTCAACAAATTCGCACAAAGTGTACAGCTATTATTCGAAATGTTCTATCATCAAAAATCAAGGATGATGTAACTAAAGAACTAAAAGACAATGCTTTTTCGGTCCTCATAGGTGAGAGTACTGATATCAGTAATAACAGGTTGTTCTGTATTTTAGCATATATACCATGACGAAGTTAAGACCCAACTTCTTGACTTAATCCCCATTTGTAGTGATGATGGTAATGATAGAGGGCTTTACAGACTTTTCAGCAGTTTTCTGCCTAATTTTGAATTAAATGATCACAATTTAATAGGATTTTGCTCTGATAACGCCAGTGCTATGCTTGGTAAAAATGAATCATTCAAAATCCATCTTGTAAATGACAATGCAGAGGCAGAGACAGTCAGCTGAGAACAACTTCAAGATACCTGATGAAGACAGCAGAGTCAGCTGTTGAAACGTCTTGTTTTTACACCACCATCCGACTGGACACCCGAGAAGATTTTGTTGTTTAATTGGTGTGATAAAAATATCGTCGTAAGCGAAAACAACTGGTGCTGCTACTACACCACGAAAACAACCGTAAATCTTCAATCATCCGGTATTCGACATACACACTGGCAGAAACCTAACATGTTTATTCGGAATTCGCGTCTTATGTTTAACCAGAGATTTCATCATGACAGGTGGATTTTATTGATAATCTTTTCAATAAACATTTATTTGTAGCGGAATTTCGATAACCGTAGCGGCATGTAGCGGAATGTAGCGGAATTCCGTTCTTCCTGTAGCGACTTTCCGTCTTTCCGAGTTGGCAACACTGGTGTTACCCACAGTGCATGAGAAGGAAGCCAACTAACTCAGTGGAATATCAATATCTAACGATAAAATGCAAATACGATATTTTCCGCTAATACTTACATGTTTTTTCATTAGCTGCATTGACAGCCAACAATGTAGAGCTGTAATTATCTACCAGCTCCGCAATGTAGCCAACCCCAAATGACAAATCACAGTTCAGGCCTTTTTGCTCTCTCTCTATTTTCATGCTTAATCAACGGAGAAAGTTTCACAGATAGTAGGAGCAAACATATCGATTAATGTAGCGCTGATAATTTTAGGTCTTAAACTGTGTTTAGCTGTCAAAGCATCTACTCATTAAACTACGGAAAAATAAAATAATTCATTTTGCTCTTGCCTCCACGTTGAGCTTAAAATGTTTTCATCACTGTTAAGAAAAACGGATTCAAACCCTATTATAAATAAAGTTGTGGTTTATCATACAAGTAACGAAATAAAATTTAACAGGTATCCATTTTTGCCAGGACTTCGGCTCATGACGTGAATTAGGTGTTCCTTATATAGAACTCGCCACCACAAATGCGGTTGTCGCGGCCAATTCTATGTAGCGGTCGCCTCCCAGAATGTTCCCTGCTTGGTACTCAGCAGGCTGAGTTGGATTATTTGAATAATTAAATTGACAGCAGATATTTAAATTTAATTGCACCCTCGGTTCCTCTTTGAAGGAAATTACCAATTTTTCTTTAGAATCAATTTCTTATTAACCTCATGATTTAGACAGATAAATTTGCTTGAGCTGTCTCATACTAATCGACTTTGTAATTTGTAGAATAACTTATTTTGTTCTTCTCTTTTTATAAGATTAAATAAAAATACGTTCAAGTCGCTGTAATGCCTAGAAAATACAAAATTTACTTAGTAATTCTTGAGTAAACCTAAAAGTAGAGTAGCAGGACAAAAATGTAAGGCCATCCAATTTTATCTTGAATCTTAATAAGTATATCCTCGTTTACTGTAAATATTATGTTTTTAGCGAAATTATTTATTAAGTAGATTTCTTGGCTAATACACAAAATTGTTTAGTATTATTTCCGTAAAAATTACAGTGCTTTAAGTTTACTGAGTTCGTTGATAAGCATATAAAAATCCTGTGGAGAGAGGACTCATTGTTCGCTCAAATTCAGTACAAAAATATTCCAAAATACTGTAGTGCAACTCCAGCAACCAAAGTGTATAACCAGTCAAAGATAGTAAATGAAAAGGACTTCTCATTGTATGATTGTTATTTCTTTTGCCAAAGTAGAAACTGACAACAGTGCTGTAAACACGATAGTCATTGTCGAGAAATACGAGAAGTGTTTGTGTAGTGTCGTTCGTATTGCTATGTTTGAGTCTTACCTCAAAATGTTCCTTTCTTATCATCATTACGTGTGGTCACATTTGTCAGGATTTTATCTACAGGTACAATTAAAATATTTTAATCTAGCTAATAACACTTAACTTTTTGAGTTTGTGGCTACAACTTCTAGATGTCTAACACTTGTCCGTAACTTTTTCACTTGTTATAGCAGTTCTTCTCTTCATTAATTTAGCAGTTATATTATAAAATAGTCATATTTACTGTTCTGACTAACATGGTACTGGAAAGACATTTGGAAAGCGTTTCAAATCTAATAGTTCCTTTCTTGCAAACCGCGCAACATGGCGACGGATCAGTTTAAAATTTTCTCACCGTTTCTTCCAGTAAAACTTACCTTCACTGGAATCCAGATAACTAATTGAGTAATTAACATCTCTTTCTTCGTATCGTGCGTTTTAGAACTTGATGCTGCGCTGAAGAAAGTGAAGTTGATCATCATGTAAAAACAACTCTGTTTTTGTTTCATTTCCCATACACGGAGTTTTACAACAGTAATTCCTAATCTTGCTTGCTATTCATGATATCGATTGATATTTTGACATTTTCTTTGGTGGCACTGCAAGTAGTCTTAACGCCTACTCTGAGCTTAATATAATTCAATTGTAATTTGTAAATGTGTAATAAATGTTCATGCAGAAAAAAGACAGCAGATTAATTCGAGAGAGACTTTTATGTTCACATGTTGTTTGGTAATTTTCAAAGTCCACTCAGTGCAAATCATTTGTTCGAATCTCGGCTATTGTTTATCCTACCGACCTTTTATCTCTCATTTGATAAAGAAAACACTGTTTAAATTTAATTTTTTTTAGTGTTTTGTAACTTTACATAAGAATTTTTTGACATTACGTTCTTTAAGTATAGGCGATACTATTACATATCGCTGTTCAGTTGGACACACTTACATGCGGTCGAAGTAATGGCAAATTAAATTATAAAATCCAAGTACTTCTTGTTGTAAGGCAGAATATCAATTCTGTTCCAGACACGTGGAAATTTGTTCATCCATATGTTATAATGACATCAGGAACATCAGCTTTTACTATTGCCTACAGCGTGATGTAATGTAGATTACATTATTTTTTATTTGGGATTCCGAAATTCTGTTTTATACCTTTACGAGCTTACGATACCACAGCTTTACTTTACGTCACCTATAACCAGATAATATATTGTATTGTTGTTGCGTTTTAAGTTTCAAGCAGCAGTTTTAGTGGAGGTTGTGATTAGGTTGTAATACACTCTGGACTAGAATCGCTATTGATATTCTTTGGAACAGCATAAAATAAGAGGCACTTTATGTCATAGGAATCTTCTGACTTTACTGACTAAAGTAGTCCCACAGTTACTCGAAATTCTCTTTTATTATTCCTTTATGTGTAATCTGCTTCCAACTATGTGGATATAAAATAAAGCTATCGTTCCTATTAAACAAAGAATCCCTCATAGGATGTTGAATCCGTTAGAAGATTTTATTATCGAGCAACAAGTAGGTTATGGTTAGGCTGTTATGCACCCTGTACCAGATTGCTCGAAATTTAAAAGGAATTAGACCAGGATGTAACACTTGCAGTCTTTTTTCTTCCTTAATGTAGTGTTTTAGACATTTTTAGATAGCCCAACATGTTTCAGGTATGATGTCTGAAAGCATTTGTGGTGAAATTGGAGAACTAAATTTCAGATCTTCATAGATTTGTCTACTTGCGAAAAATTGCAAACCTAGCGTGGAAGGTTAACTTTCTGACCTCGCATTCGGGAGGACGCCGGTTCGAATCCCCGTCCGGGCATCCAGATTTGGGTTTTCCATGGTTTCCCACAAATCACTCCAGGCGACTGCCGGGATGCTTCCTTTAAAAGGCCATGGCCGAATTCCTTCCCGTTCTTTGTCCCCAGTCCCATCTCGCCTCTAATGACGACGTCGACGAGGCGTAAAACAATAAGCAAAAAAAAAAAAAATACAAAGTAACGACTAATCGTTCTTTGGCGGGATATATATGTATAAGGGGTCACTAAGTGGAGTATTTCTGCCAACCTTTCAGAATCTACTCACAGAAAATTTTTAAGTCTGGCTTTAGGCTTCTCAAAATGTTCATGTAAGATAACTTTCTTCTTAATAAAATCTATGTCTTCAATCAGTATCTTCTTTTTCTCTCAGTACAAACTGTAGTACAGGTTATTGTTAAAACGATGTCTACTTTCTGTTGCTTTGACATAAAAGGAGCCATTGTTAAGCGTTTGTAGCTAGCAGTCATGTGATCACAGTGTGAACTAAGATTGGGAGCAAAATTGTGATGTGTGGACCGAAGCCCCATATGATTACCCTTTTGATTGCCCCTGCAGATTGGGACCAAATTTAGCGCGTGTGTAGCCGCCTTAAAACAATTTGCCATAATACTGTATTAGTTAATCGAAAGACGCTAGGTCTAGGGTGAATCAAAACCTATTTAATGCTTGAAAAATTACGTCTTAATGTAGATGGAGATACCACTAAAACAACTTTCCGCCGCTTAAGGAATCACGCTACAATTTCTGCTTGAAAATTGCATATCTTGCGATTGACTGCCGTAGTATTATTACGTAATTACCTTAATAGTTGTAACGGAATCGCGATCACTTCTAGACCCGATCTTATATTCCATGGCACAGTACAAGGCACTACTATTATGGTAGATATTTTGGATCTGCTTTTCTTTTTAACACTATGTTCCTGACGTCATTAATTAATGTAGGTTGAAGTAGTTGTACATGTATTACGTTCTGTGCGGTATGTACCGGAATTTTATTTAACAATGCACGGCACAGTGTTTGATTTTTATTTGTGTTGACTTCACGAACATTGTCAAAGTCAATATTTCATGCGCATTTACTTAGTTCCAGCAGTATTGTTTTCTTTAATTATATCGGCTTCTTTCTATCGCATCCTGTTGTAGGTTCGTAGTATTGAAACATTAGTAGATGGTTAACTTTAGAAAAATTAATTTCATTGTTTTTTTGTTTCGTATCAATAGCGCTATTTAGAAACACAAACAACAATGCTAATTTTAAAAAATGAAAAAAAAGATAAAATGTTTGGGAATCAAGACCAAATCACTCATATTAAAGAGGTCTTCCAAAGTTCAGGTTGTTGGGGACTGCAGGCAGTGGTATAGATGCTGACTGATCTGTGGTGCCCCACATCAGTGGCGTAGCTAGGTCAACAAGGGCCCCGGTGCAAAAAATTTATTTTGGGCCCTCAGGGCAGATGGGCGACCTTTTTTTGCTTTGTGTTGCTGATAAGGGCCCCCTGAGCGGAGGATGGGGCCCTTGAGTTGTGTTTAGGGGCCCCCTGAGCAGGGGGGCTTAGTGAGGGGCTTCCTGTGTCTCAGGGGCCCCGTTAGACGACTGCAGAGCTAAAAAAAAACGTCGCCAATTTGCCATGAAGGCTCGTTTGCCTCTGAACTACACTTGGGGGCCCCCAGAGGTATGCTTGGGGGCCCCCTGAGCGTAGGGGTCCCGGCCCACTGCACCGCCTAGTCCCATAGTAGCTACGCCCCTGCCCCACATTCACACGTAGTATTTAGATCCTTGTCTTTCGCCCTGCCTACATTACTCCTAAGCCTATTTATCACTCTCCATGTTTTTTAGTTAACACTGCCACCTGGTGGTAGCGCCTTTATAGTGGATAACCATTGATTCTGCGTGAGTCAATCTTGCTTACCACAGATCGAGTCAGGCAGGCAACTTACGTTAACGTTGATACATCTAACTCAGTCGTCGTCCTCGGGAAATCTTTTCTAGATTTAAGCCTTTCTCTGGGGACTTGATTTCCCAATAAAGCATGAGCCGCATTCTAATTAACCTTAGTTCTTTCCAATTTTCCAGCTACGTCCTATCTTATGTCAGGGCGATAGATCCTAGTCAGATCATGTAGTTTCTCAACTGGCGTGGCTCAGAGACAATCCGTAATAGTTCTGCAGATTTCATGCAGCGCACAGCTATTTGTTTGGCATAAGCTGTCTTGTACCATATAGGACACGCATATTCTGCAGCAGAAGAACACAGTGCAAGAACTGATGTTCGGAGCACTGCGGGGTGTGAGTTTCCGCAGAATATTTTTTGCGGGCTGAAACTTTGAAGTTAATTTCATAACGAGAGAGAAACCCCATGCCAACAGTTGTTTTACTGGAGTGCAATAAATCCTCTGATATGATACGCAGAGGAAATAAATACGGTATTTTTATGGTGCAGTTACTCTTAACTTTAACGTTATAAATACCAGTTGTATACTGTTCTTGTCTCATTGCTTTCTGGTGCCAGTACTAGCTGTACATTTGTCACTGGTCACATATTTGCATTTTGCTACAACCTGGCGCTTTTGCATAATTGGTATCAAGCTCAGCGCATCCAGCACCACCCAAGGGTGCGATAACATTCCGCATGCGCGACACCCCAAATTATTGCGGTCGGCCCCAGTACATGTAGCTGTCAAAACCACAACCGCAGCGACCCCAGGATTGTCAGATGTCGAATTAAGTGATATTTTCTAATTTCTGACGAATTTTCCGCTTCGTAAAAGTCAGTTCGAAATGGCTAAAATCGCATTTTCTTTTAAATTAGATACAAACTCAATTATTTGGTAACTATTTTGCTAAAGCTCCATTATTTTAATTTCTCAAAAAGCAACAGTCGAAACGACAATACGTCAAATGCTTTCCAGCGTTCATCCAGTTCTGCTCTTTTACTTTTAAAAAATCTATTTTTTTTAATATGTCTTTACGAAAACTATTAGAGCCATTGTCTTGAAACTCTGCATGTTATTATAAAAATTGAGAAAGCATTGGAATTTCAAAGAAAAAGGAATATTTTCACTATAAATTTTTTACTGACAGTGCACTCTATTTTTTTCGTTCACTCATTTGTTTTACTGAACGTATTTCACTTCTTTCACAGAAGTAAAACAAATAAGAAACGAATAAAATTATTGGATTTATGGTAATAATTTATCATGCATTTATAATTATTACCTGCAATTGAGGAAAATACTCTACAACATCAAGTTATGTTATTTTTTTTACAATCTGAAGTTTGTTTGCAGTTGACCTAATATTGTACAATAAGATTTTTTCTTATAATTAGCATTTGGCCCTGATAGTCATACAGCCAGCTCAGTGTGTTTTTGTTTATTTCAATAATTATCAAAGTCTTTACTATACTTCTGTCTGGTAACGAAGGCACAAGACATACACAACAATTAATCAAAACTGCCCATGCAATCGTCCGTAATCGAACCGGAGACCCTAACAACAGAGATACCGAGAGGATATCTATTTGGGTATGTCAACATGAAATGAAGATAAATGCCGAAAACGGTCAGCTTATTAGAAACACAGAACAATAAAGCTTTTTGCTTAAGAGAAAATTACGGGTTGAAGGTATAAAATGTAAATATCTGGTGACATATCATTTAAGCTTAGGAGAGATAGTAAGGAATGGTTGCAAAGACCTGCATATATTGAAGAGAGCGATAATGGGGTTTGCGAACGGAGGTGGTGATATACGATATAGGATACGGAACTTTGGCCACTCCCCCTGCTTCGTATAGTGGGATGGATTGTATCCATATTGTAGGTAACAAATACAAGAGTTGGAAGGAGTACAATAAAGACAGCTAAATTTGTTTCTCGAAAGCAACGCGTAGAACACCATAACTAACTGAAGTTAGCAACGTTGAGAGTCGATAGAAGACATGAAAGCTGATTAAGAGAGTGGTGGGTGTTATTATAAGACAATGAGTAGCCGATGTGGTCTGCATCTATAACACGAGTAGTGTGTAAGGGAGGAGACGATCATAAATTCGAACTTGATTTCAAGCATTAGGGAATTGAAAGTTTTCATTTGCATGTAAGATAATCGGGGACTTCAAAATGTTTTCGACCTGTGAGTGTATAAATTGAAAGTAAAAATGGCTCTAACGCACAAGCAAGTTTCTCAAGAAATTAACTATGAAATATAAGATAAGGACATCTCTCAGCTGGCACGATATCTAACGTTTGATCATCTTATCGGTAACCGTAAAAGCATGCAATGATCATATTGATGTGTTACATGATGCTATTAATTAAAAACTCAGAGTTGAAACGTGTTCCTCAGTAGTCACACAACATGTCATTTTTCATTCTTTGGTAAATGTAAGGTTTCAAAGAACTGCGTGATGTAGACTTTAATTGCATTGTAATGAGACGAAACATGCATTTGAAGTGTGAATTTTTAATTCAGCGCACAATGTTAACTCCTCTCAGTTTCGTAGTATTTGCAAATAAGTTGTAAATATTATGTTCATTTATTTTCCCTGAATAGACGTACATGAACATAAAATACCCAGTACAAGCCAATGAGAGCTCCAGAAAGAACATTACTTCCGTTAGTTTGCGCTGGTGCTGTACGATGGCAGCAGCGGTTCGACAACAGGCACACCCTAGCGCCCAAACATCAGTACTAACTGTACTGCCTAACTTCGATTTCAGTAAAAGAAAATTCTGTTTAAAAATTGTTTCTTGTGGGCTGTTTGTTATTATAATGATCTAGAAAGAAATTTGCCTCTCAATTCACAGCAGAATAATATCCAAACACAACTCGAAGTAATTAACAAATTTCATTAATAAAGCAAATTTTGAAAATCGTATTCGAAAAGATTAATAGTTAACCTTGCACGAAAAGAATTTGCGATGTTACATTGCATCAGCAGAAGCTGAATTAATTCGTTTTGAGAGAGTCACATCTAGTTATTGGTTACAATAGAGGAACAGAAAAAATGTCTAGAAAAAACTGTACTGTGGGAACAGACAATCAATATCATAAGATTTTGACGCGGGAAATCGTTGTTCAATTCAACATTTTTTAAATTATAGCTAGATTTGTTTAGATTCATGTTTGTCGTTCTGTAGTTTCTTCGACAACGAAAGTAGAATATGCTGTTACTCATTTGTCACGAAAGTCGTAATAAGGTGTTTGTAAAATTAGATTTTTTTTTTAACTTCTTGGAAATATTGTAAGTGTTCAGAATTCAATCATAGTTCTTAAATTTCGTATTGCGATCGTCGCGGTATCTGCTACGTGTTATAGAAGGTCGGAAAAAAAAAACATTGCGATTTCAACATTGAATGACTGATGTTCAAGCTCGACACTATTCACATGTTTATCAAAGTCTTTTGTGTGCCATTTAATAACTACATCTCCTAGAAGCGAAAAGACAAAAAAGTAACTCAATTACAACTGGAGCGTCCATAAACCACGTAGCTCCATTTTGGCCTTCTGTACACCTAGTGTTGTAAAAAAAAAAAACGGTTTTTTTTCTGGCTTGAAAAAAAAACTTTGAAAAAAAATGTTTTTTTTCTGGAACATGTTTTTTTTTCACAACTACTAAATCTCAAATTTGTAACGCAGTTATCGTTTAAAATGACTGTTTTAGAGTTTATTCTAAGTACTTATCTTAGTTTAAAATCTACTATATTTTTCTGGTTCAGTAGGAAAAAAATTACGAAAATATTGGCAAAATTGACTGAAATTTTCTTTATGAACGGGGATTTCCCGAAGAGACTAGGTTGCGCGAGATGGAATCCCCATTCCCCATTGTTTGGATTATACTTGCTATTTGAAATAGTGCTGCCAGCCCTACAAAATTACCTACAGAGCTTTTAAAAAAATTAGGAATTTAAAATTTATCCAGTTTTTTGCCTCTTTTTATTACTTATTGGGCTTTCCTTATATTCGTATACTTGTTAACTCTCAGAGTATAGAGGTACTGATTCATTAAATTGTCAGTAAGGGAGCGTGCATAAACCACATAGCTCCATTTTGGCCTCCTGTGAACCCCCCTCCTCCCCCACGTAGTCCTACGTGGCTTTTGCCCCCCTCCCCCCCCCCCCCCCGCCCCCGCTCACGTAGCACGTAGCTTTCTTCCGTTTTGATTCCAGAAGACATTTTGTACTGTTTTCTCTTGTCAGACTATTGTAAATTACACACGGATATAATTAACTGAGGGAAATAAATACTCACATGCTGTTGTGAGTTCAGTTCCTCATTTTAACTGTGAAAAATGTTACGAAAGGAAAGTTACGTGGCCGGGCTCGGAACACCCACCCCCTCCCCCTTCCCACGTAGCCTTCCAGCTAACCCCTCCTCCCTCTGGACCGAGCCAAGTAGTTTGTGCACGGTCCCTAATTATGAATCGTTTCCTTGCAACCGTTGGTGTATACAAACAATTGAAAAGAAGTAAAGCTCCTATTTTGTATGATAATAGATTTAAATTCAAACTTAAAACACCGTAATACAGAACTATCGGCGCAGTCTTTATGCACAGTGTGTACTTTGCTTACAATTTAAAATTACAATCTCAAAATCTTTTGCGTAAAATACAAGAACAACCAGTAAAAGAAAATTTAACTATTTCTGAAGTTATGGATCTAGAGGAGACAGAAGAAGAGACAGAAAATTCCGACACCGATCGAACTAGTGTTGGTACTAGTGAATGTGGTACTGACATAGAGGATGAATAAAATTATGTTACCTATATAGATACACTTATGAATCATTATGTGAGATTCAGTAAGACTTAAAACACACTTGTAAAATGGAAGTTCCTTAAATAAAACTATAATTTATCAAATATATTGTTTTCTGAAAAAAAAATTTTAGAAAAAAAACAAGGGTGCTAGGTTTTTTTTCATGTTTTTTTCACAAAGCTGAAAAAAACATTTTTTTTTTCATTTTGCAACACTATGTACACCCTTGCCCCACACTTAGTCCGACGTGGCTTTTACCTAAGCCCCTCCCCCACGTAGCACGTTGCTTTATCCCCTATTGATTCCAGAAAACATTTTGTACTGTTTTCTCTTGTCAGACTATGGTAAATTACATATGGAAATAATTAAATGACCGAAGTAAATATTCAGATGCTGTTGTATATCCTGTACCTAATGTCAATTGTGACAAATAAGGGCGCGTTCATAAACCACGTAGCTCCATTTTGGCCTCCTGTGAAAACCCCCTCCCCCCCCACGTAGTCCTACGTGGCTTTTGCTTCTACTCCCCCCCCCTCCCCCCAGGCAGCACGTAGCTTTTTTCCCTTTCCTTTTGATTCCAGAAGACATTTTGTCCTGTCAGACTATTTTAAATTACATACGGATGTAATTAACTGGGGGAAATGAATATACACATGCTGTTGTGTGTTCAGTTCCTCATTTTAACTGTGAAAAATGTTATTAGAAGAAAGCTACGTGGCCTGGCTCGGGGAAACCTCCCCTCCCCCCACGTAGCTCAGCGTAACCTTCCAGCCAACCCCTCCTCCCCTAGACAGAGCCACGCAGTTTATGGATGCTCCCTTACTAATCTTCAGAAATATGCTGTTCAAGAGTCTGTAGCTAATTGTAGTGAGATCGATTTTATTAATGGAATAATCATATTACGTATTCAAATAATATTAATAACTTACATTCCGTTATTAAATAGTATTTTGGAAGACTGCGACGAAATAAAATAGCTTGCATCTTTGTATTGTATTCAAAAACATTACCAGGAGAAAAATATTACTTGGTGTGGGACGGTCAAAGAATAGATGGAGGGTTAAATAAATGGATAGTTCTGTTACACAATGTGCCACCTCTTAATTATGGAATGCAGATTTCTTATTAATAATATTTTGGTAGACAGCATAGTTTGTATTCAGTCCTTCTTTTTATCAACAAATGCTCAACATTCCTCACCAAAATATTATTTAAACCTGTTTTATCACCTTTAAACTAAATACCTCCATTTTCCATTGTTCAAGGGTATTAATAATATAGCAACCTCTGAAATTCATAGTAACATATTTTTATATTGATTTTCTATTTATTACATGGTAGAATTCTATTACGTTATTCAATGTATTTTTTTCAACTTGATCTTCTTTTACGTAATCCATATTCAGTATTAGAAATACCGGATAACCGTGTTACCGGGTAATTCTGTTTTCCAGGATCTTCGCAATTTAAGGTCAGTGAAGTTACTTTAAAAATGTCATTAAAACGTCTTTCAGTATGTATCAGAAATTTGAGATCACTATCAGTCGACCAATGTTTTCAAGATTTACATGAAATTCTATTCCGTGACCGTAGTTGGTAGAACGTTTGTAACCATAGTGACATGTATAAAGCGATTCGATTATCGTGAAGTATTGGTAATTAATATCCTTTTCAGATCTGGCTCGATTATATCTTGGAGTCTACATAGTTTATTTGAACTCTAGGTTGCAACATTTTAATTGGTTTTGTATAGTAATTGCTCCAAGAATTTTTTTTAAAATAAGTGCTTGGAACTAATATTTTTTTTATTTTTTATTTTTTTTTTTTATTTTTTTTTTTTTTTTTTTTTTTTTTTTTTTTTTTTTATTTTTTTTTTTTGCTCATGGCTTTACGCCTTCTCGAAGTCGCCGTCATTAGAGGCGGGGAAGCGACTGGGAACAAGGAACTAAGAAGGAATTTGGCCATCTCCTTTTGAAGGATGCATCCCAGCATAGAACGAATATTTGAGTTGCAATAATTAGTACAGGAAAACGAAGGAAAGTTATGTGCTACTTAATTAAAGTATATTGTTCCTTGAATTCGTTTTTTAAATGTATGAATAATTTTTTCGTAGATATTAAAGAAGTTATGAAATGATAATTTAAAAAAACACACAAATTTTTAGCAAAATCAAATTGGCAGAAGATTGCACGACCTCGGGATTTTAGTAAGTATTTTATTTTGTTAATTCTGAATATTGATGTTTGAATTTCTGTGTACAAAAATTCATCGCAGATTTACAAAGACGAAGAGACAGATTCAAGCATCATGTCTCAGTTAAAAAAAAAGCAACAAAACATTGAGATCTATCAAGATCTCGAAAGCAGATTTGCTTATTTTTCTGTTTTTCCTGCTCATCACACCAAAAATAGTAGGAGAAACGCAGTTTTCGCAATGCCCCTTTCAGCCACAATTGCGCGCATATAACGAAGCTGGTTTGTTGTATGAGCCCAACCATTCGTGTGGCGTTTTTACCTAAAGCTGTGCCTGTCCCGCTCAATTAATTTTTAGTGGGCCGGACGCGCCAGTCAACGCTGGGACGTAACCGTGAGAACAAACTGCAGTAACACACCACATGTCTGTCCCGCGCCCTCTCTTTTTTCCTCATACTGTTGTTATAGCCCCTACCCTGCAACAGCTGCATGCTACTAGCCTGCCCGGAGTTTTATTGTCCCACATCTAACTTGTTCGTTGTTGCCTGCACCCAGCTGAATTACATTTGGATGCAGAAGAACCCAGCGTATGTTCGATGCTCACCAGTTTCTAGTTTACGGAACCTCTCAGAATTAAGCAGTGGTGATAGTAGCGCTTGTTTTGAGCAGAATTAAATTGGTGCAGTTGTTCTAAAACCGGCTGACACACTTCCTGTTCCGATAAACCCGCTTCTGTAACTGCCAGAACTACAGCTTAACGTGGAATCAGAACCAAGGATATATCATAGAGTACTTTGCACATAAAACAAGCGTAAGTAGAGATCAAGTTGACGTTAACGGCCTGTAAAAATTACTAATATGATTCCGACTCGAATTAGTGACCTTGTGGTCTCCAGCCAGGAACGTTATAAGTGACTTCCAGACCATTATACTGGACCTTATTATGAACGACGACTTTACGTTTAAGAGCTAAATCGTCTATAAAAAAAAAATCCTAAATAGAGATGAAGATCAGTGGCTACGCAAATTTGGGATACAATAATATTTCAGAATTTGTTTGTTTCTTCAATGACCAGAAATAATTGTTGCTGCTTTTTACAAAATTAACCAAAATACCAAAGAATGTTAGGGATGCCGGGAGTCTTCTATGTCTTAAATAATGTCACTTGCGTAATAGGACTACAGCACTACAGCTTGGACCTTTTTTATCTGAAGAACATTTGTAGTTAATGAGCCGACATCTTCCTTTCGGATAGCGTAACAGTTAAAATAGTTTTTATCTATTACATCCATTTTGATGTCAACTACGAAAGCGGAGAACACTATCAGATCCGTATCTTTTTGCTGTCATCAGTCTTTCGACTAATTTATGCAATCTTCCGTCCCTTCCTATCTTGCGTTAACCACTTCGACTCAACATACTCCTTGCACCCTACATCCTTAATTGTCTGCTTCATATATTCTAATGTCTGTCTTCCTCTACAGTTTTTCCCTACCTATTGACGAATAAATTTCACCACGTGTTGTAAACAGAGTGTCTAAAATACCCTACGATTCATTCTAGATTTACCGCATTTAGAGGTTATAGGCTATCGACCGTGGCGAGTGAGCGGTTACGCTTTGGTCTCGCATTCGATAGGACGCGGGTTCGAATCCCGGTCCGGCCTTCCAGATGTGGGTTTTCCGTGGTTTCTCCAAATCACTCCAGGCGAATACCGGATTGTTACTTCAAAAAAGGCCATGGCCGAATTCCTTCCGGTTCCTTTCCATAAGTCCCTTCCCGTCTGTAATAACCTCGACGTCGACAAGGCGTAAAGCTATAAATAAAAAAGGTTTAAATGCTTCCAGATGTGGGTTTTCCTGTGGTTTCTCCAAATCACTCCAGGCGAATGCCGGGTGGTTATTTAAAAATAGGCGATGGCCGAATTCCTTCCGGTTCCTTGCCAGAAGTCCTTTCCCGTCTGTAATAACGTCGACAAGGCGTAAAGCTATCAATAAAAAGGTTTATGCTCACTTGCAAATGACTCGCTTTCGCCTGTAAACGATTTAACATAAAGAAATAATTAATGGATAGTAATAATCTGAGACTAGAGAAGACGGGAGAGCTGCTGCCAACCAGCCTGAGGTTTGCTAATAGTTATAGAAGTAGTGCCTTCAACCGAACTCCTTTTATGCAAACCTCAGATGTCCGTATCTTCCAATATCGATAGTGAGACATGCAACCTGGGAGGTTATTTTCGGCTTAAACTAAACTTAGATTTTTTTTGTTTTTTTGTTTTTGTTTTATTGGCTTTCGGCGGCCTTGGCCATTCAGCCAGCTCAATGTGATCATATTTTAGCTTCCAGTGAACAATTAGTCATCCAGTGTACATCGTATCTTTCTATGTATGGACACCACAGGACGGACAAGACATTCACACAGACACACAACACTTAACATCCATGCCCGCGGCCGGATTCGAACCGGCACGTGGAGCTAGCACTCTAGCCCCTACGCTACCGAGGCCGGCCTAAACTTAGTTCACGACGACGGTTGGTTGAATTCTCCAGGAAGAGGCGTACTATTAAGCCACTGTATCAGAGGGTGGAATGTAAGAGGCCGTATAGTTCAGGGGACAGTTGCCAAGGTCATCCATCACCCCACGGAGAAATAGATTCGTTGTACGGCTCTCAGTGATAGAAACTCGTACGGTTGCTGGCTATGGAATGATGTCTTCCTTATTTTGAATTGTCAGTTTCCACCACATTGCGTTTCGGTGTTTGGCGGGGAAAGGCCTTAGCGAATCGCCGATGCTGTACCGAGTCCTAATAATGTTTGTCACATTGTAACAATCCAGAACTAGACCATGATTGGGTCGGCACAAGATGACAAGCAGGCAGAACTTCACCCAGCCTATTAACAGGTCGTTTCTCAAAACACGCACCGTGAAGCGTATGATACCACTTAATCAACACTTATTTACGGTGTCGTCCCTCACAACTGCATCGATCACCGACGGTTTATGAATTCCCCCGATTGTTCAGCATTTACAGCCAGTAAAGGATATGTTTTTAAGTTACCTATACGCGAGGCAGTTTATAAACCATGGTGTGTCTAATAAAAGGAAAACCGCTTTTTAAAACATCTGGTGACAGGCTGTGACAATGGGAGTGGGAAAATTTTATGCTGTAGGTAAGGGAGTTAGGCACTGAAATAAATTGCCAAGGGAAATAATGGGCAGTTTACAAAAAACACTGAAGGAATTCGTTAAGGGCAGGGGTAGTCGGGTGGTGAAAAACAATAGGAGTGTAGGAACATTGCCACCGTAGCGTGTGTGCTCCATAACAATTGAAATTAAATTAAATTTACGACTCATCCATCGCTCGCTGAGAGTCCATTGTGACCTCTAAACGTAGGGCTTTCAGTACACTATGGATTCCTTCCCTTAAAATCTATCGTATTGTAAGAAGTAAGCAATCATCATTTCATAATTCCTTACAATAAACGTAATCTGATGAAAAAGGGGACATTACAACTGTAAGGATGTATTGGACAGCAATGATTCGTTTGTACCAAGCAACTTCAACCCATTTCTCAACTTCCCATGTTCAAATTACTTCAGTTCCCAATTACATCGAATTACTGGAGTTATTGTTGTTGCTCTTTCCTTCCATCAGTCTATTTTAATAAATAAAGACATATTGTGGTTTTTGGATTTCCGAATGTTTTTCGTTGTTGGTGCTGCCTGTCCTCCATAGAACTTTGATGAGTGGTGGCTCTATTTTATATTTCATTTCCGTATTAATATCGCCTCACTCCATTGACGTATTTTTTATATTTGTAAGTGGATGAATAATCTCGTTGAGAAGCTACAAAATATATATATATATATATTTCGTTTTATGAGACTGGCCATGGTTTGCATTCTTTGTGGAGCGTAGTTCATAGAAATTGCAGTTATAATAGAGAATATATACTATACCTATTGTGTTGTCATTGTAAATATTTACTGTCGTTATTAACTGATAAAAAAAAAATTAAGGTAAGTAGTTCATTTCTTCATTCGATTGTAAGTGCTTTAATCCTTACCGAATGATCCTTGATAAAAGAATATTTTTTTACAAAACTATGTTTTTTTATAAAAGGGCGTCTATTAATTACGTGTGGCGTTTCTTTTTTTTTTTTTTAAATCCAACACTCCCCCCCCCCCCCACCTTCTGTGGTGAGATTTAGTGAGATCTGGTTGGACCCATCTCCTCCCCCCCGTAGGTTTCTGATACATGAGATTTCTGTCCTTTTTTTTACGCGTCGTCATTAGAGGCGGGATGTGACTGGGGACAAGGAACGGTAAGGAATTCGGCCATGGCCTTTTTGAATGAAGCATCCCGGCATTGGCCTGGAGTGATTTGGGGGAAACCATGGAAAACCCAAAACTGGATGCCCGGACGGGGATTCGAACCGGCGTCCTCCCGAATGCGAGGCCAGAACGTCAACCGTTCACCCACCACGCTTGGTAGATTTCTGTCGACCCCCCTCTGTTTCACTTCACGTAATTATTGCACGCCCCCTAATGTGTTTAACTCGGAACTGCTCGGAGCAGTACGCCACACGTAAACAATAAGTAACCATTTTTGATACCTAATTGTAATTGTCAGTAGGCATCTATGAAACGATTTCTTTTGAAAAGTGGGATGTGTTTATTGCATAAGCCTCACAGTACCTGTGTTCACGTGTGTCTGACATCGCAGCGGCCTTGCAAGGCCGCCTCTGCCTGCGCCTCGCCCAGGGCCCCATTTCATTTGCATCGCTTCTGTCTGTCTGGGCGGTAACGGGCGACACGTTCCCACGTCATTACTATCTATGGACTGGCCTCCTTTCTTCTCTGCTGACGTAACAGGTGGCTTCATGTCGGCACTGGCATCAGCATTCATTCATACTGTTCATTATTTTTGTTCCCATGAATATCTGTTTAGCATCGTGCCTTCTTTAGTACGTAGTTACTATTTTGGTGTTGGTGAAGTTGTCAAATATATATATATATATATACATATATATGTATATACTATATATGGTTACTACAAAAGAATCAATTTCAAAACCAGATTTATTCAAAGGTATTATACTTAGAAATATGATTGATATATGAAAATTACCACAAAATATCCAAGTTTGTACACCAGGAGACGTGGCAGCACTAGTGCAGTATCCGTAACGAGTTCAGTTCAGTCTCTTCCGAAATTGGAGCAAAGCGAGAAAAGAGTTTCTGCGTCCTAGAATTGGCCGTGTTGGTGATGACTTCACTTTCTTACCCTGGTCTCCCAGGTCGCCAGATTTAACGCCGTGTAACTTCTTCCTTTGGGGACAGATTAAGGAAATTGTTTACGTACCCCCACTACCAAAAACGATAGAAGAGCTGAAGAAACTGATCCATGATGCATTGATGAACACTGGCGAGATCACGCTACACAATGTGTGGATTGAATTGAACTACCGCCTGGACGTGTGTAGTGTGACCAAGGGGGCACACATAGAAAATTTGTAGAGTGAGCATAAAACTTGGATATTTTGTGGATCTTTCACATATCAATCATATTTGTAAGTATAATACTTTGGAATAAATCGGGTTTTGAAAGTGAATAATTCTTGTGTAGTAACCCTGTACATATATGAAGAGTAAATTGGTCATTTATCGTCGATTAGTGTTTCGGCGCGAATGCGTTAGCAGGTGACGCTCAGATTTGGCATTCGGGAGGACGCGAGTTCAAATCTCCGTCCGCCCTTGCAGATTTCGGATTACCACGGTTACCCCATTCACTACACCGAATCCCGTTCCTTGATCCATCCTTTCCCAGCTCTAATGATCTAGGTGTCGACGTGTCGTACAGCCTGGCGTTTGTTTTGGTCAGGCTGTTGCGCAAAAGGGAGGTTGACTGAAAGGTGAAGCTATCTTGTATGAAAATCATGCTTACCTATTCGTATATGTGAGGGATCCAACATAACCTTTAAAAAACAACTATGCGATTGGTGGGAGGAGTCGAGTGTGAGAAAATACTATCGAATTCAAACATCTGCAACTGAACAAAATCATAAAGTTTTTGTTGAAATTTCATTGAAACTGACTAGAAGCATTCCCTTATTCTTGATTTTGAAAAATAATGAGCAGATGGCGACCATTAAAATTACAAATGTTCGTAAAAAAACACTAATTCAACTAAGGCAGCCAGTCCAAGCTTTAATTCCCAACATTTTGTGATTATGTAATAGACCAGCATTTACCCGCTGCTCCACAGCTGGTCTTGGCGTGTATAGAAATTCTCTACCTTTTTTTAGTCTTGAATCAAACAAATATGGTATTAACTTGGAGAAACAAAAATGATATACTTCATTTAAATATTTTCCTCTCCTTTAGTTAGTACCTTAGATTCGGTTTTTATAATATAGTTCGAAAGTATTTTTTGTTACACTTATATTTTAACACAGTATAATAATATATGAAATATAAGAAATTAAAGCTACGTCAAACATTATCGCTAACGGTCCAATAAGGACGAATCAAGAATCAGTTGACCTTTTGAACAAAAATTTGGAATAAGTGCATCATATTAAGGCAAAAAGAAATGTACCTTAGACAAAAGGCAATCGCTATACGATGTGTGTATATTCTTATGCTGTGGGTAGTAACATGTATTTCTTGCTTAATAACTTCTATGCATCAACCCAAATTTCGATCCATCTTTTTTCATCGTATCTTAAAATTGATGTGGCTAGGTTGAAATGCGGCCTGGACCAGAAAAATCATGTTGCCAAAGCCACGTGGAAATATAGGTGGTACATGCACAACTTTCGTTTTGTTTCCGGGAATACACGTCAACATTGACATGACACTCATCAGCTTTTTAATTACCACCAATAATTCAATTCCTAATGCCTTGTTGCAAGAACATTCTGGCCCAGGGCGCATTTCTACCTAACCACAATCTATACTGATATTGCCGATTCAAAATCAAACTATTCAGATACACCTAAACACATGAAATGCATCGCTAAATACATTTTTGGTAATAACAATATTCTCTATTTCAGGATTCAAAGTACGTGTAACATACATTATTACAATTAATTTCATAATACAACTCAGTTTGAACTTCAAGAGGACTAAAACACGAGCAGTATTACACTAACTGTATTGCAGTGTAAAATTTATTCATTTTTTCTTCCTAGAGATTGTGGTTAGGTTGAAATGCGACCTGGAACTGATTAAAAACGTCGCCAAATTTTCAAGTACTTGTAGTTATACAAGTAACTGATTTTTTACTTCCGATATCTCGAGAACTACCGGTAAGCTATATATCACAAAATTGTATTATTTACTTTTGAATTATCTATCGCTATTCACCATTAAAATTTCGGCGACCCGATCTTACTATCGATATAAAGCACAAAATTACTTACTGTAAATATTACACTTATGTTACTCTTATTGAAGATTTAAAATATTATGGTTTCAGTAGCGAATTCCGTATAAATTTTTTTGTCAAAATTGATAAAACCGAGCAATTATAATCAAAGAAAAATGTATAAAATCCAGAGATATTCATGTTTGGTCTAACGCATCATTTTTACAGTCGATTAAACACCAATATTAGTATTGCTTAATACACCTGCTACAGTTATTCCGTTTAATTACTACATTCAGGAAAACTGAAAAACTAAATATTCGAAGTCAAAATATTAAACAGAATTCGAAGTTAAGTTGTGTGATATTTTTTTTCAGTTTTTTGTGCAAGGAGTGAACATCTCAATTACAGTTTGAACCATATCTCATAATTTCATGTCTGGAAGTGTATTTAATTATTCCCTCCGTACCTCGGAACATATAAGTCATTAGCCATTTCCACAGTTTTTAATTGTGACCGTTAGCTCAAAAAATTTGAAACCACCACCCAAATTGCTGCGGTAGTTTTCTGCAGTTCCCGTTAAAATAATGAGACACACGTAGCTTGATTACAGATTTATAATAGTATAGACTTGTTCAATTATTTGCAGACTGTAATCTCAAAACTGTAATTGTAGTCCAAGACGCTGCGCCTTCATAACGTTTGTCGAACTTACGTTTAACTTCGCTTTAAAAAAATGCTTTATAAAAAAATAGAAATCGTTAAACTCGTTTCATCACAACCGGAATTGTCGATCACTAAAATAGCTAACAGTAACGGGCTGAGACAACTGTCTGTTTACATTGGTAGCATTCCTAAAGATAACATTCGTGTCAGCCAAGTGATTCATATTTTTTATCCCTACGGTTTTGGTGCTGCACTTTACAGTGCTGATACACCAAACCAGGCAGATACAACGGGCCGAGGTAAAAAACGTCTTACCTGACTTACCAGCCGTCCTCATTACTGTGTTCTTTAATCATCGAGGCCAATGTTCCTCAACCAGTGGTCCGCCAAGATGGTTCTGTTGGTACGCAGGCAGAATATTAGAAATTTAAATACTTTATTCGTACAGTACACCGCTATAAGCGCGTATTAACTATAAACCAACTTTTTAAAAGTCACGAATACTTCAATGACCTGTTAAAAATCTGGCATTTGTAAGATGAGGACAGGACAGCATTGTTCCTACAATAGTCTATTCATTTCCTATTGCCATCAAGAAGAACCTCGTTCGTCTAAGGATTAAGTAAAGGACCGTTTTCTGAGGGTCTTGTTGTTGGTGTGAGGGACAGCGGTACGTAGTAGAGTTGGTAACATAACAGTGCTGAAATAAACAAAAATAAAAGATGTAAGGTCTAGTTTCTTTTATTTTGTGCATGTAGGTCGGTTGTATGGTGTAGCACCCAGCCTATAAAACCATTATTACTCATTTGGTTAATAAATATTAAGAGTCTGTTCAATATGTAATTAACTTTTCGCTGTTCACTTCCAGTTCTATTACTGTATTTCCGTAGGGATTCAAAACATGCTTTTAGATTTATTATGTTGTAATGGTACAATAAAATAGGTCCCGATTGTTAATAATGTACACATAAGTGAGAAAAGTGGTCCGCAGTATTATTTTGATAATTTGCTGGTCCTCGGGTTGAAAAGACTTGAGAAACGCTGATTTAGGCGAATTGGACGGTCTCAGGTTCCCTCAATAACCACACACTTCACAAACAAAATAACACAAATCGCATGGAACATACACTGAACAGCCAGAACATTATGACCACCTACTTAATAGCCGGTATGTCCGCCTTTGGCACGGATAACAGCGGCGACGCTTCTTGGCATGGAAGCAGTAAGGCCTAGGTAGGTCGCTGGAGAGAGTGGGCACCACATCTGCCCACACAAGTCACCTAATTCCCGTAAATTCCGGGGAGGGGGGCGATGAGCTCTGACGCCACGTTCAATCACATCCCAGATGTGTTTGATCGGATTCAGATCTGGCGAGTCGGGGGACCAGCACATCAATTGCAACTCGCCACTGTGGTACTCGAAGCACTCCGTCACACTCCTGGCCATATGACATGGTGTTGAAAAATGCCACTGCCGTTAGGAAACATGGTCGCAATGAAGGGATGTACGTGGTCTGCAACTATTGTACGATCTTATTGGCCGTCATGGTGCCTTTCAAGAGCTCCATTGGACCCATGGATGCCCACGTGAATGTTCCTTAGAACATAATTGGGCTGCCGTCAGCTTGTCTCCTTCCCGCAGTACAGGTGTCAAGAAGCTGTTCCCCTGGAAAACGACGGATTCTTACCCTACCATCGGTGTGATGGAGAAGGTATCGGGACTCATCAGACCACTGCGCCAACGTACCCATTTTAGTCGTAGTTGCCGATGTGTTGTTAGCATTGGATCGTCGGCTGCGAAGCCCATCGTTAGGAGTGTTCGGTGCACTGTGTGTTCAGACACACTTGTACTCTGTCCAGCATTAAAGTCTGATGTTTATTCCGCCAAATTTCGCCGCCTGTCATGTTTTACCAGTCTGCCCAGCCTACGACGTCCAACATCTGTAATGAGGGGTGGATACCCAACGCCTCGACGTTTGGATGTGGTTCACCTCGGTTTCGCCACTTGTTGAAAACACTCATCACAGCACCCCTCGCACACCCAACAAGTCTTAAAATTTCCGAAATGCTCGTGCCGAGCCTCCGGGCCACCACGATCTGCCCTCGGTCAAACTCAGATAGATCGCGCGCCTTCTCCATTCTAAACACGGACAGCACGCTCACTGATATTACATGCACCGTGCGTGTGTCTGACTAACAGTCATTCTTCGTCAGATGACGCTGCTATCGCCTGGACGGGTTTATATCGATACTAGGTAGGTAGTATTATTTATTTATCGTATGATTATTTAACAAGGTACACAATAGGGAATGTACATATCACAAGCTTGTACAATTTCATATCTCGAGATCTAATGTTTTAATCCAGTCAACTGCACTGATCGACGCATCATGGTAGATATGTTCTGGCATTACAGCCAGATGACGATTCTTGGCTGTCTTCTACATACAGCGACAGTTCCTGAGACAAGGCGACTAGTAACCAAAACTTTTGCAACTATATTGTAAAAACAGCGGTAAAACACTAGAAGAAAAAAACAAGAATACTTAGTTTTTCTAATCTTTGATTCAAAATACGCTCCCAGTGTAGCTTAAATATATTTCTTTTACAACACACTATGCAATCGAAAGTGCTACTGTCGGCACTGAGACCAGAAATCATCTGCTACAGTTTTTCTCAACATATTTGGTTGATGAAATACGAGTGAAGTTGGAGATAATTACTGCAGGCGCCCAGCTGTATTATTTCCCAGTTACTGCAGCATCGTAATTACTAATTATACCATAGCGGCTTTACAGAGTGCGCCTTTGTTCATCTCGGTAGAGCGGGCGTTAATGTTACAGTCAACTGTTTCATAGTGTTTAAAGTCTGGCATTGAGACATCAACATCTCAAGTAGCAGTTAGTGAGTTGTAAATTTGAAATTTTGGCTTGGCTGCGTGTCGGGCAGTACGCCACGGCCAGATGTTACGTCTCATGAAAACCAGCCCATCCCTTCTAACTCCCAATCTTTTTTTATCCCCTGTGGCATGACATATGCCGCGTCATTATACACTTTAAGCAATGGATATAAAATACTTTTATTTCACTTATTTATGTATACGTTTCTACACTACGAAAATAATTACCTGTATAAAAAAATCCAGTTGTAAACTAAAATTAATTGTACACGTTATAAAATTTGGAAATATAAGCAGTTTGAAAAATTGTGGTACTGAAAGAATCAAACAACTGACTGGTAAAATCTCGTCGAGCCTCCATACTATAAAATGACTAATTTTACCTAGTTTATTCACTATGTCATTAAGGCCTTTGTAATGACATAAATTGTAATCCATTGATTTGCACCATGCATTTACATTGAAAGCCGAGCATATAGGCACAATTTTATAGCATAAATTTCTTTTACCTGTAGATAGAATTCTTTCTTTGTTTAAAAGGGAATTTTTGCTCTTCGTAACTTCTTTTTCTGAAACATTTGAATTAATTATATGGAAGCACTGGAGGAATTTAGTGGTTACATAGTAGGGTTGTAACTGAGGTCATTTTTTCGGAATCAGATATTCAGTGCTTGACATCTGCGGATCCGGATGTTTTGCGGAGGTGGAAAAACAAGTTTAAAATAAAGAAGTGTATTTTAATGCCAAATTCTACATTTTTTCATAAGTAAAGTCTATTTCCACATAAAACTGCCTTACAGACTTATTTTTTTGCCTCATCTTTCAAACAGCAAACACCGTGGGATGATTTCACAACTGAATTAAATTATTTATATTACACACGCGTTAGAAAACAACCTTTGTCATAGAAATTTTGCGGTGTTCGTGGCTCGACTAATTCAAGCACAAGGCCACGCCACCGCAGTTCTCCGTGCCCGCCACCATCCTTTCCACCGTTATAGTGGCCCTTTCGTAGTCCATCTTGGAGGACCTACAATGATCCGATTTTCCGATAAAGGACTCTTGATGGGCACTGAAAGGCATTAGGGGGCGTCCATAAATTACGTGACATGAAATAAGGGGGGAGGAGTCCGGCAGAGGGTGCTAACCACCAATCCTAATTCTGTGTATTCCAATCCCAAGTAAAGGAAGCATCAGTAAGGCATCTTATTTCTCTAATCTTATCCCTCCGGTCATTGCGACCCCAATAGGTTGACGGAAGAAGTATTTCATTGCACTAGTAAGTCAAAAAATTTCGCATATTCTCCGATAAATTCAAACGAAAAAGACGTCGTCTGTCTGCCAAAACAATCCCAGAGCAACCTATGTATCAATTCTGTGACGCTTTCATAAGGGCTGTAGCAACCACTCACGAATCGACAGGCTCTTCACTTTTTCTATTGTTTCAATCAATCCCTTATGATACGGATCCCAAACTCCACAGTAGTAATCCAAGTGTAGACGCACTAAAGTTTTGAACGCTTATTCCTTTGTATGAGCATTACAATTGCTCAAAATACCTATGAATCTAGAATTAGCTTTACCTACGAAGTTGTGTGCAAATCCTGTTTCATGTTGCTTTGTACTATTACACCCAGATACTTTAGGGAAACAACCGTGTCAACAACTGAATTGTTTACCTTGTACTCGTGAACAAACGGATTATTTTTGCTACTTAGGGAGCGTACACAAACTACGTGGCTCTGTCCAGGGGGGGAGGGGCTGGCTCGAAGGCTACGCTGAGCTACATGGGGGGAGGGGGTGTTTCCGAGCCAGGCCACGTAGCTTTCCTTTCATCACATTTTCACAGTTGTAACGAGGAACAAAACACACAACAGCACCCGAATATTTATTTCCCTCATTTAACCATCTCCGTATGTAATTTACAATAGTCTGACAAGAGAAAACAGTACAAAATGTCTTCTGAAATCAAAAGGGAAAAAAGCTACGTGGGGGGGGGGGGGGTAAGAAGCAAAAGCCACGTAGGGCTACGTGGGGGGGAGGGGGAGTTCACAGGAGGCCAAAATGGAGCTACGTGGTTTATGCACGCTCCCTTATTCACATTGCCTTGCCCAGTTTTTGCATTTAAGTGTAAGCTGCCATTTAAGGCACTATTCCGAAATAGCATCCAAATCACACTGAATATCTAAGCAATCGTCAGAGCACCTTACTTTCCTACAGATAAATGCATCATCAGTATTTAACGTTGTCCTAGATCGTTTATAAAAACTAGGAAAGAAAGTGGTCCTATTACACTTACTTGGAGAACGCCCGAATGTACCACGTTCCGAAATTAAATTTTATACCCGTAAAATACAATCTGGTTTTAGAATTTTTGGACTGCAATGAAAGCGAATGTTCCGAAAGTACAGAACACATCTTCCTGTTTTCTCACTTATACTATCAATACTATGTGAAGAGTAACAGTAGTTGAATCTTGAAAGTGTTTTTAAATTTGCCTCTGCTACAAACTTTCAGATATCAATACCAATGTAAGGCCAGCTTGTTCATGCTGTATTTAATGATGTGACGTCACACGCCCGACCTTTGTTGGCGGTCCAGTAACAGCTAGACATTTTTTCGCTATCCTATAAAACGCCGTTACAGCAATCTGCCACCCACGACAGAGGTGGAATGCTCGGAAAAGCGAAACTCTGTTACTTGGCTGTCGAACTAATCGTCAATATTTCACGTATTTTTGAAGATTGCCTCTTTTTGCTTCTGCAATGGTTCAAAATGTTTAAATTACAAACCAACAATAAGAATAATATTTATTTCTTTTAAATCCACTTGTTAATTATTTTCGTATATTTATATTCGTTTCAAATAGATGTTTTCGTTATATTCTCTGTCCATAGTTGCGGTTATAATAGCAGGCTTAAAGTTTGGTTACCTGTTTATGTTTCTACAGTGGTTCAATACTTTTCCTTTAAATTAGAATTTGAAACTAATTCTAGGATGTATTTCGCTTAAATCTAAATGTTATTTATGAACAGGATTGTGCAATGGGACGAGCTGAAACCGAAATATATTCATCATTACAAAATCAAGGTTATGATGAAGCAAGCAAATCTTGATATGTATTGAAATTGCACTGGTCTAAAAAAATCAGAAAATTGAATGCGACGTTGCGTTTGCCAATATGACTAACGTCAAGACATTTTAGTGTGTCTTGGATAAGTTTCAACATAGCTTGCCAAGTAAAACTTCCTTCGTTTCTTTTTTTGTGTTCCGCTCGGGCTGGAAGCAAAAAACACATAACCCTCCACAGGAAGCTTGTCTTTTATTTGAAGGCATATATGTCGTATTCCTACAGCGTTTTGGAACGCAGACGGCTTAATACCCTGTCACTTTCTCATTTGAAAATAGTAATTCTGACAGTTTACCCTTACGTTTTTTTTTTTTTTTTTTTTTTTTTTTTTTTTTTTTTTTTTTTTTTTTTTACTGCTTTACGTCTCTTTTTAACATCGAGGTCTTTAGAGACGGGAAAGGATTGGGGGCAAGGATGGGGGCAAGGAATGGGAAGGAATTCGGCCATGGCCTTTTTGAAGGAAGCATCCCGGCATTTGCCTGGAGTGATTTGGGGAAACCATGGAAAACCCAAATCTGGATGCCCGGACGTTACCCTTACGAACTCGTTAAGAATGCTTACAGAAAGTCTTACTGACGTCAAATGCATTATTTAACGGATTGAAATGCATTTAAAAGACTAAAGAACTCTCTGGACGCATTGTTGTATTTTAAAGTAAGATCCAGAATTTTTTCATAGGTCTTTCATAACCATTCATGTCGGTGATATTGATTCTTAAACAGGCAGTGAATTATTCACTACATATAGAATACATATACCTACATATACAAATACCTACATATACATATACATATACCTACCTACGAATCCAACTTCAGGGTAGCAAAGAGTACATAATGGGAAAAAATATTACAAATCGCTCACAGATTTTAGTATTTGTCGGAGATATGCAACATCACCACATAAGGGTGCAATAAATATGATCGGTCTTTAGAAATTGATTATCTATTTATGACGTTATAAATAGGGAAAAGTTAAAAGTATATTTGGATTCAGTATTACGTTAAGCGGTTCCTCATCATCATACGGTATTAGTTACATTGGGAATGGAATACATTCAACAGCAAGCGAAAGTCACCGCTCTTATGGAGGAAACGCATATAAATATACTGAAATTCAATCGTTAGCATCATTGCGATTATAATTTTCGTTACTACTCCCTATATTCATTTATATTGTACAGTGTCTTGATGCCTCCACAAATATCGTAGCCACGTTTTTTTTTCAGTCTTAACTGTGTATAGTCCAATGTTGACCTGATACTTACTTTATAAATGTGCGCATCAGTTTTTGCACTGGAGCACGATGTCACATGGTGTGCCCATAATCTCTTTTTAGGATCTCACAACTTGAAGATGGCACAACGTTTTGGTGGAGACTACGTTGGTCACCACAGGCTGAATGCCTAGCAGGTCAACCCATGTTGATTCACAGGGACGATACTGCCGGAAGAATCAGTATTACGGTAAAAACCTATAGTTTTCACCGAAGACACAGTAGACGATTTGGACGTAGTCAGACTTGTTACTAAATAACTTGAATACTAAGTCAGACACCTGGTTCAGCAACCCGACTATTAATATGATTAAAAAGCTGGCCACTACAAGGTTACTTAAAGGACTACCACTGGAGCAAAATATTGATTCGCCATACAAATCATTTATTTCATGGACACAAATTGTGGTAGGTGGGTGGGGGGGGGGGGTTCTGGTGAAATCGCACCAAATCTCACCGGGGGGGGGGGGATCGACGGAAACCTTCGTCAGTAAAAAAAAAAGGTCTCTAAACTCATTAGGTGGGGGTTCCAGATTTACGAAAAAACACCTCACGCAATTAATGGACGTTTAGATTCATTTGCATTCAGCTGGTAAGTCCACGCGAACAAGAGTACTGAACGATAAATTGCTGCAGCCAGAGTCAGTCCGTATAAGCACGTGGTATTATGTAGAGTGGTGTGAGGAGAGATAACAGACGGTATGACGCGAGAGGAATGGTGGGGGCTCACGTGCAGGACGACGCAACACTTGAGGTATTATATAATGGTCTAATAAACTATATAATTAGTTGGTGTTAACGTTCTGGTGGTAACATGTCGTCACGTTGCTAGTAGTGTGTGTCTGGATACGAAAACAGTTCTTACCGGCTTTCACATGTGACTTTTGACCGGTGACTGAACAAGTGAAGACTTATTCTGACATGAGATGGTTATTGACTGGACGTCACCGCTGATAAGTAAATTATTAGTAGTTAAGACAAAAGGGCGCAAATATTGGTTATACCAGAAACTTCCAGTAGCTATCACTAGCAAATAAGGGAGCAAACCTGACTCGCATAAATTGATCTGTTGAGTCGAAACTTAAGGGAAAACAATGAAGCTTTAGGGAATATCGAAGATGTATGCGCTTGATAATTAAACTTAGAATTATCGTTGAAAGTGTTAAGCAGTATTTTTACATGATGGTCGGGTTTCTCGCCCTTTAACCACATACTCAACAAGAACCAAGGAAGTGTATAATTTCATCCACCATATTCCTGCTTGTTCACTAAAATAATCTGAATAAACGAGTGAGAGGAGGAACAGTAATAAAAGTGTGAATGAGAAATATATTAGAAGATCTTGTTGTTGTTGATCATTTGTATGCTGGCACCGCGCTTCTGAAACATGAAAACAAAATTAAAACAATAATCCATAGCGGCATGGATTGAACATCAGTATCTGAAAGAGATATAAGATGCTACGTGAACTCTGCTACTGCAACAACTCTCAGAGTGAGAGAAGAGAAAGTTTTTTGTTTATTTAGGCAGTGCAGTGAACAGATGGAGATGCTGAAGATGTCAAAAAACATATAACAAATCCAAGTGAAGCTTCTGGTCATTTGCATCTGATATGTAGGAACCATAACATCTCGAAGAGGAACAAGATTCTGCTCTTCAACAGAAATGTACATGTCTTTTCATTATATAGCCTATATGTGAAACATGATTTTTTTTTAACTGCTTAACGTCTCTTAACAGCGAGGTCTTTAGAGACGGGAAAGGATGGGGGGCAAGGAATGGTAAGGAATTCGGCCATGGCCTTTTGAAGGAAGCATCCCGGCATTTGCCTGGAGTGATTTGGGAAACCATGGAAAACCCAAATCTGGATGCTTGGACGGGGATTCGAACCGACGCCCTCCCGAATGCGAGGCCATAACGCTAACCGTTACACCACCACTCTCGGTTATGACGAAACATGAAAAGTTACCAGTTCCATAACACTGGTTTCCCAAATCACTCCAGGCAAATGCCGGGATGATTCCTTCAAAAGGCCATGGCCGAATTCCTTCCCATTCCTTGCCCCCATCCTTTCCCGTCTCTAAAGACCTCGCTGTTGAGAGACGTAAAGCAGTTATAAAAAAAAAAAAAAAAATCCATAACAGATGGACCACGATTCCGTAAGAGCTAGAACGCTTGCATCACATGCCAAGGTTCGTCGGTTCGAGTTATTTTTTGGAAGTGTGTGCGCAACACCCTTAATTTTTTGTTGAGACTTAGCACTGGATGTTCTCCTACATAAGTATTCGGTCTCTATAGCTATAAATAATACGGTAATTTGACGCTCTATTTCGTCTTTCTCACCACATTTTCCAAACATTTTGAGGTCGATTCCCATCGACTAGTTTTACTCGTCGTTGACATGGTCAAATTTGGAGCTATGGTTTTACCTTGCTGGCACCATTCATTTTATACTCGTACTTACTGCCAGGTCGTAGCAAGTACCAATGGAGGAAGTGAAGTGTTGCCTTCTGTATGAAACGAGTAACTACGTTCAGCGTGTGATTAGTGTATTATTTGTTTTGAAGTTTATGATGCGGAGACTGGGGGCAGTCGCCTTGATAGCTGTGGAAAACCGGCTGAACGTTGCAGTCAGGACGGCCGGGTACGCCGGTCCCTGGGCTCGTGCCCTTTCCGTGGTACCTCCCCGACCCAGCGTGCGACGCCTCATCGCACTCAGCCACTCTGACGGGTTTTTATCCTAAACACTCTCTTTAATTATAACTGCACAAAAGCTATATTAAAATAAAATACTTTAAGAATAGAATAATATCATCGAGCTCTATGCCGCTAGCATTTTCTGAACTCTTTTAAGTGCCTTGACACTTAACAATTATTAATTAATCAAGTAAGATAGGTAGCCCCCAAAGCAATCCTGGGTTCCAATTCCGATCGTTGTTAGAAGACTGCGGAAGTCGATCGCTGTTGTTAAGAAAGTACAAATTGCTTTTCATGTTAACACTGTGAGGATAGTTCGTTTAATTCCGACCAGGCATGACTGGTTTTTGTGTTTTTATGTCTAAGTTGCGCATTCAAGGGCGTATCTAGGATCAGAACTAAGGGGCATCTGAGCTGGGGGGGGGGGGGGGGCAACTCGTATTGTTTTTGAGAAAGTGGGCTGTGGGACTGAAAAATGTCGATTTCTTACAAAATAAAACTCAAACCTATAGATGAAACTATTTTTATTATTGATTAACATAGTAATCCAAGGACCTACTATGCAGTTAGTCAAGATCGTAACTCAATTATAGTTTTTTATGTAAACATTAATCGTCTCGGATTTTCAGAAAAATTTTCAATAACTTTATTTGTCAATACGTCACAGTGTACTTTCACGAAATTTCGATGCATACTCATCAGGCATAATCTAGTCAATCTTTCCTCTCCCAAAGAGCTCCTGAGCCAGTTCTTCACTCGTAGAATCGTACCGAAGGCAACCTTAATTTTCCTCCAGGGGCAAGAGGGGGGGAGGGGTGCTGCTGGATACGGCCATCTGCGCATTCCTTTAAACACTGTGAAATAACATGGAATAGATTGTTTAAAACATTGGATGCATAGTCTAATGAACCAAATATCATTTATTTTAATAGAATTAAGGTTTATAATACATTTCCTTATGTGAACTTTTATATTCATGAACGAACGAATTGCTCGTAATTTTCGTGTGCAGGGCGGAATTCCTGTACAGCAGTCTGAAATAAGACAAACAATTTTGTAGTGGCTTCTCCATTTTTACGACGAGCGGACTGTACTCTTGCCACTTCATTACACACTATATCGATCACACTCACTGATCCAACCCCTCATCCCCTTCTGGCTATCTCTGGCACCCGACTCCAGCTCTCAATATTTATTTACCACTCTAATTTTACTTGGCTATACAAATTTTTTGAGAGAGAAGTACGCCAATAATTGAGAGATAAAAGCTTTATTGTGAAATATTTAATCAAAATTAACGCTAAAACTTTTTCAGCTTGTTGGATGGAGTTAACGAACTACTCAGATTCCGTTCGCTTCAATTAACCCCTCTGGAATGCTGAAGCAGGATGGAGCCGAACGTTGTCGAGTGGTTCTGTGGAATGAAAACAAAGTGCATTGGTGCAGAAGGGACAAGATATTTATTTCATTCAAGCGAGAACCTCTTTACTTCGGAGGGTTCGTTTCAGAAAATTCGGTAATACTTACACTTTGCAACCACAAAATTATTGTTTCGTAATGACGGTTCTACTCGAGGTAAATTATCTCTGCTGACTGCAGAAGAAAGCAAATACACATCTGCAGGTCTTAGAGATAGGCCTTACCGGCGCCTAATATTCTTGCCTTGTTTCGTCAGGTCTTTCCACGATAGAATGAGAGGACACACATCAGTAAGACGCGATGTTTCAGAACTGTTATATACTTGCTTCCTTCTTTTGTCTTTCGATATGTTATAAGTCACTTTCCCCTCCCCTACACCTGTATTATTTTGAATGGCTTAGATATTTCACTCTGAAATTTTAATTTACTGAGAGTTTCACGGATTAGATTTGCCAATTTAGATTTATGCTAAATTCTCGTATCGTACAATTTCTGTTTCAACAGAATCAAAAGCCGTTTATCCATAAATGCTACTACAGTGGCTTTGAAGGTCGTGAGTCTATGGCGCATTATGGACTTCAGATTGAAAAATGTTCTGAATGAGATATGACCCTTTTAAATCAACTTTGATGTTCTTCAAACTGACTGTCAAGCGTTGTTTCTATCCGGTTTATTAAAACTGTTGAGAACATCTTATAAGCCACGGGGAAAAGGTTAGTTGTATATCTCCATCTTGCTTGTTATCTACCGGGTGTTTCAAAAATGACAGGTATATTTGAAAAAATCAATAAATACTAAACGGGCAGCGTCCTCTTTCAAATTGGAAATAGAGTGTTTCTTTCTAGGACTCATCAGGAAGGAGTTATAGACGAAACACTGAAAAAAGTACCAAAATTTTGATGTTTTTTGGCCACAGAAAATTGTGCCGAGGGTGTTGCAGGTCGAAAACTTGGTTTCTGCATACTCTCACCAATATATACAAGATAAGAAAAAAAAATCTTCTACGTAATATAATGTTTGTGAGACCCCCTTTTTACGACTCCGTTACTGGACTAGATAGAAATGCACCGTTTGTTGCAATATGCTTGGGACAACAGTAAATTTTCAGGCAGACAAACTTTCGAAATTAGTTACAATTTTCAACAACACATGGCGCTGCAGGCGATTTGAAAGATATAGAAGTAAACGCAGTCTGTGAGTTCGCCATTCTGTAAGTTGTCTTTCTGCTGTAAGCGTGTGATGTTCACAGATTGCAAGTTTGCTGTGAAAAAATGGTGGAAAATATCGTACTTTAGACTTTTTCCAGACTGCAGCGCCATGTGTTGTTGAAAATTGTAACCAATTGCGAAAGTTTGTCTGCCTGAAAATTTACTGTTGTCCCAAGCATATTGCAACAAACAGTGTATTTCTATCGCTGCCCGTTTAGTTTTTATTGATTTTTGAAGTATACCTGTCATTTTTGATACACCCTGTATCTTATGCAAAGGTTGTATAAGAGCCATTTTTCATTCTTCTAGGTTCTTTTTCATATTTGTTCAAAGATGATCTGAAGGTCATCCGTGATTTTTGGTTGAGACAATTTTATAAGGTGTTATGGAGTCTTCTCCACTAGCTTTGTAGGGTTTTGTGTTTTTTTTTGTTTTTTAGATTTTGATTACTTTTACCATTTTTTCAACAGTAGGTGCCGGTTTTCATCCTGAAAGCAATTACGTGGAGTTATTTTTTGATATCTGATAGAAATTTCGGGAATTATTTTTTACAAAGTTATCTGTGGGCTATGTCAAGAAGTTGCTACTTTGCAAGAGATTCTTTATCAGTTTCATTATAAAGTATACTGAGCTCGGGTGAGTGAGGAACAAAAAGTCAATTTCTTTTGTATATGTATATACAAAAAATTTAAAAAATCTTGTTTCGGTAGTAATTTATTCCAGGATCTCAGTGGCTCAAATATACGTTTTATGTTTCGCTGTAAATGTGATCATTGTCTGTTTTGCACCATTTGTGAGTTATGCTCTTTCTTTGTTCGCAGGTAAGTGAGCGCAAAAGGGCACATCGCATGAGCAGTGGCGGTAAGTCATTTGTCAAACACTTCACTGTACGCCGGGGAGCGAAGGATGCAAACACGATTGAACAACTGTTGTGCGTATTTGTGCTCCGAAATGACGCCGTCCTATCGCCTGAATTCAGTTTATGCTGTAGATGGTCCTATTATTTCTTTTTACCCATTCAGCTGTATGTACCTTTTGAACAATTTTTGTAATAATTCACTACCGTGCTGTCCTGTTTTGTTCACTTGTTTCAATGTTATTGTGCACCATTCAGAAATAATACCATCCTGTAACAACATATTTTATCATAATTACTTTATAACTGTGCGATTCTGCTACTTTTTATGAAGTAATATGTTTATCCTTTGAACACTCATTTTATTTTTCGACGTAACTTATCGAACGTAAATCCGGTTTTTTAGTTTTTCCAAAATTGAAATAATCTGTTAACACGAAATTTTGGAAAGTTCGATAACAAAAGCAATAGTCTGACTCATTCCGTTTCTTTACAGCAACGCATTAAAGTGTTCTCGGCTCTAATGACCTATAGGTCGACGTGTCATAAAGCCCTAAATAAAAAATACAGAAGTAGCGTCCTTTATTAACGTTTTCTTATGAACCACACTAAGTCAGTTGTAAGGTTCTAGTCATCCTGAAAATGGAATGACCGAGGGAGGTAAATTCAAAAAGTATCACCTTTAGCGTTTTATCAGATCCAGGTCGGCCCTTTTAGAATTATGTGTTAAAAGTAGGGCTTGACTGATTCTCTTTTGGCTGATTGGTAAAGCTTGAGAGTGGCATTCGGGAGTACCTGGGTTCAACTACCCGTTCGGCCATCCAGATTTCGGTCTTCCATGGGTTCCCTGTAATAAATAATGTAACCCATGCGAATGCGAGTACGGTTCCTTCAAAAGGCCATGGCTGAATTCTGTCCCTTTATACGCTCCCAACTTCAGGGCCAGACGAAATATTAAAGAAAATAATAATAATAATACTGTGTAAGACTGGAGATTTTCTCGGCGTTGTAAATGAATAAAATTTTCTCGGGTAACTAGCCGAGTTAGTCCATCGTTTGACCACGACGTTTCGGCGGTCACAATAATATATTCAACAGTATTCAATAATAATACTGTTTTTTAGGTTACTAAAGCAAGATCATTTTTTAAAAAATAAGGGTTAATGATACGCCGATACAATTGAATTTCATTTTCTTCAATTTTTTGTGTCGTGGACGGTTCACTCCATTTTCAGAGCACAAAAAATAAAAAATAAAATTCAATTCTATCCGCGTATCATTAACTTTTATTTTTTTTAAAAAGAATAATTTTCAATTGAGAAAATGGCCCACAACATTTGTTCGAGGAGAGAATAGCATCTGATTAATCATATTGCAAACACGAACGCCACTCGTATTGTCAGGCCTCTGCTTACGTAATTTCCTTTCCGCTTAAAACATTAGTTCAGAACTTTGTTTGGTCTGCTGCACCCTTTTCGAAAAAAGTATGCACTGCCCATTTTTCATTAAAAAACAGACTCCCCATCCTCCAATAAATAATATGGTATAACTCATAGTGCTCCAAAGTTTATGGCTTGTAAGCCATTTCTTGAAACAATGATAGTGATTGATTACACCCATCTTAACTGAAGCTTACGTCACATGTAGAAAGGCAAAAAGATATTAAAAATATTGATGTATTGTTTACAGCCTGATTAACAACTACTATTATTAATTACGAGGTCTGAGATCGGTGAAATGACAACACTAATTTTTAAATATTTATGCCTGTCATCTCCAATCTTAAATCACCGCCTTCCACTACTCACAGTCTATTTCTTTTCTTCGCTAATAAATTGCTAACTACGCTAAATCCTCTTTTGGCTGCATATGACCGTGGGAATGCATTTAAAAACTTCTTTCATGCAGCCTTTACACACGGTTATAATAGTGGAAAGCAGGTGGCGACGGTTGATCCCCAACACACCCTAAATTTGCCTTGGACCAGAAACGCCCCTTATGGTCAACAGCCATCAGTGGGCATACAGTCCCCTTTGGGAACCTTTGGCATAAAACGGTCACCTACATTGCCACCTTTTGTATGACGCTCCATCACATGTTCTGACCACCTTTCTGAGGATTTAAAATCGAATTAAATTCTGTAAACGCAATGTACGGATTATATCCGCTGAACCGAAGCCTGGAGCATAGCGAGAAACGTAAAATGGCAATAAAAAAATTCCCGTTGTGTTATGCAAATATTAACTAAAATCACAAAATTTTGCAGTTGATAGTTGATTAATGTTGGGTTATATGTGATGTATATGTTAGTTAACGGTTCATAAATGTAACATAGTATGTAAATTCCTGCAATATAACGGGCAGCTGTGGTCGGACGGCCAGCGTGTTTGTGACATTCTGTCACCTGGGCGGGCAGACGCGATGTGGGAGGTCTAATTGTAAGTGAACTTGTGTAAATAGTCCCTGTGGGCTGAAATATCTATAACCCTCCTTTCTGCCCCTTCCGGATAGTGTGAAAAGATGGACCCCTCACTCTCGTAGTCTCAATGCTGTGGTGACAAATGAAATGTAAACATTATCTCCGTGAGCCGACTGCAGCGCCACACCTTCGCGTATGATTCATCTGTGATAAAAACTGTGAATAGTGAAATTATTTATTTTGATTATAAATATTGCAAATTTTAATCGATAACACATTTTTATTTTATTTTATTATTATTTTTTGTAAAGGATCCATATATGGTACCATGGAGTTTCATGCATACAGCGTTATGCTCCACAATTCTTTCACAAATATCTCGAACAAACTAGGTATAAAAACGAACTTTTTGTCAACTTTATTGACTAAAATAGTTACTGCTTAGCTGTTATAGGTGAGATAAACATAAGCGTAAGAGTTCTTTAAATACACAGTAAATAGCTATTTTTTCACGAGATAAAACAGTCAGAGCCTATTGGAAACGCCCATAGGTAAAATAATCACTTATGTTGCCAGTTTAAAATTTGTTTGATTTATGGCAGTTCATTAATAATGTGAGCAGCTACTCATAGGTGGTTTACATCAGATCCACGTGATAAAATAAACTGCCCGGAGAGAGTAACCGGTATATCAAAATAAACCATAAATCTACTACTTTACGTAAACCAAGTTCTGCGTTATGACAGAAATAACCAGCATTCAAACTGTTTACCACAGGAAGTTTACTGCCGTCTTTCACTAGGGGAACAGACTAAATATATATGCAGGAATCAGGCTCCCTCATCGGTTGTTAGTAAACTCTTTCATCTGATTGGGTGGAACCCCTGGAACTTTACTTTGTTAAGCATCTGTAATTTGCTGAATGAATGTGAAGATCAGAAATTGTTTCGAAAATCAGCTCCATCCGTTATAGATATTCAAATGTAGTTACTGTTTACTTAAAGCTACATACAAAGACAATGTGACAGGTTCAGTTTCTTGGAGCGCTCTTGGCGTTCTTCATATACGCAAAACAAGCTTTGCAAGAGATACAGGTAAGATTAAAGGTCTGTAATATCCTACAAAATGTACAAGTGCTGAGTCAAAATTCTGAGCAGAATTTGCTGATGTCCTTATTTTTCATCCTCCAAAACAAGATGCTATAGAATTTATTTTTATACATACCGTAAGAACAAAATACCTGAGCTAAAATGCAGAAAGTCATGATAGATGTAGCTACCGAAACGTGTTATCTTTAGTCGACAAACAATAATACAATAATTTTAATCCTTGTGGTATCTGATTTTTACTTAATATTTTTATCCCACAGCAAACAAAAGACAACTCATAGAATCAAAGAACTGTCATGATAATTTTAAAGATTTCCTTCAACGTTGCGAGATTTAATAAAAGAGAATCTTCTGCAGTGTTCAGAACTGCCGTAAAAAGTTTTTTTTTCGTAATTCGTATCAGTGCTCTCCTGAGTAACGTATCCTAAGGAAGCCGGTGTACTGTTTCTTTGCAGAGATAAAAGTTGCGTTTCAGGGAGGAGAAAGGTAGCCCACTCGGTGTGCAGACGCCTGGGATCGGGACATGTGGCTAGCACGTGTCTGCTGTCTAGTCTCCACTTCTCTGGAAAGCTGCCGTTCTCACAAAACAAGTGCTTCTTTCACGAGATCACCATCTCATCTGTTACGGATGCTAGGGGAAAACCATGGTTTTCAGTGAACGTTAAATTGCTTCAATGGAAAGATGCAGTAGCTATAAAACTTTTAAGTTATCGAAGCAGTTTTATTATTTTCCTTATCACGCGTTCCTTTACAAACTGACTATCATGTCTTTTAATTCACGGGAACGACTGAACATAATTGATTATACAGGTTTATTGTTATTCAAACGATATTTAGTGCCAGACAAGAGACTCATTCACACAATTAATTATTTGTTGGATGTGTACTGCGCCGTAATTAACTTCTGTGATGGCGTATAGCCGTTGAGGTGAAATTGTAGCTGGCGTGAAATGTAGTAAAAACCTCCAAGAGCATTAATTACTCTTATTATAACTCCCCTTTGAACATCGTTTCAGCTACTATGCATATTTTCTTAAACACATACACAATAGCTATCTGCTGCTACAATATGATACACCTTTAGAACGCCGGTAATTACGTCTACTATGCCAATCTTGGACGTTACCATCAATTTCAGGACACTGCTTCCAGTAGTGATTTATCGTCGGTACTATAATTTTAAGCATAACAGTGACTATACCAAATTTCTTTTATACTGGTTATTTGCCTTCTTACTCGGAAAATTGTTGTAAATTTTGTCTTTAGACCACCTAAAAAAATTAATAGTAAAAAAGTTAAAGCTGTCTCAGTTTAGTATCCGAAATTGCTTGATAAAGGAACGTAATCCTTTTTTTTATTTTCTTACTTTATTCTTTTCGCATTAATAACTGTGTCTCATTCGTTAAAGTGGTATGTGGTATGATGTTAGCCCATCATTACACGTACTGCTGTTTCTGATTAGTTGATAGCTCTACTCAAGTATTTGTAACGAAGCAACCGAGGCGCCATATTTTTTTTTTAACTTATTCTCAACATTCAGCGCTTTTTAGATGAGAAACGGGATCTTTGATGATTCGCTCATTTAACCATCTGTCTGCCATACCTTGATAACTTCTGACCTCTTCAGCTTTACTTTAGTTCCTTCTAACCTTAACACTATTATAAAATAAAATAACTAAAAATCACAGAGGACTATTGGGTTAAGGGGGGGGGGGGAGGGCTGAAGAAAATGTTTTCGCTTAGATTACCTTCGTGCGTATCAAATGAAATCCAGCAACCCATCTGTTAAAATGTTTCGATTTTCTTTTTATACCACGATTTCTGGAAGCTTTTGTCGAAAAAATATTAAAAATGTTACCTCTCTCCTTTATATCTGAAACTACTGATCAGAAATACTATAAAAATTTACAGATATGCAAATTGATAAGTTTACAGAAAAAAAAATAGCAATCTTTCTGAAAATTTATGGTTTTCACGAAATAACAAAATTAGTGGTTTTGACAAATTTGATACTTAGGTAGATAATAGTTTTCGAGGAAAAATCATATAAATAATTCGAGGGATAATTTTATGCATTGGATGGTAAATATGTCATGAAAAAAAATAAAGTTTTGAAAAATTTTATTTAACCGCGGATCACGCGATGCACAAGATTCGTGAATTTTGTGTACGGACGACAAAGGACAATGTATTTAACATTCACTATTTTCGCATTTGTTTCGAAATTATATAGTGACTCGTCCTGGCGATTCTCAGCATTGCTTCCACAAAAATGACTGGGCCGGGAAAAATACGCGTAGTAAAACGCTAATTGGGCCTTACTTGGACCACTTGACTTACTTATTTATATGCTCAAACAATTGCGAACTCTCAGAATTCACTATGGGAGCGTCCATAAATTTCATGACTCGGTCTACAAAGAGAAGAAAAAAAGGGGGGGGGGTGTTTCCGAGGTAAGCCTCATAGGTTTTCAATCATATCATTTGTGACAGTTAAAATAAGTTACAGAAAACACAACAGCATTTGAATATTTCCGTCATTTAATTATCTGTGTTGTAACTTACGATAGTCTGACTATATAAAACAGTTCAAAATGTCTTCTGGAATTAAGGAGAGGAGTGAGGTAGAGACTAAAACCACGTGGGTCTACGTGGGGTGGAGGGGACGTTCACAGGAGGTTAGAATGGATCTACGTAGTTTATGGACGCTCCTTATTCTGTATCAACACGTAGAATGTATATTACAATTTTGTATTTTGCCTGAAAGTCTATGACAGTTAAAATTTAATTTACTTTTCCAACTCTGATACTTGCTTGTATATTTTTTTTTTAAGAAACTGAAAATCATACTTATAAGAAAACTATCATCCACTGATGTAGTCCACAAGAAGATATTACTGATTTTTTTAATGCGGTTGGATTAATATGAAAATCCTACAGCTACTTATACAGATAGTCTATGAAGGCCATTGATTCAATTCATATGTGACGTTATCAGTCTGTGGTCCAATTTCTGGTTATTATTCAGCAGAGATAACGATACAATAAAAATTGTATTAAACACTCCACGAGTGCGCCCGGGGACTAAAATCGATGACGCCAGAGAAGCCGGGGCTACCGTTTTAACGTCTCCGTTGCAGGATTTCGTCTTACAAAGAAATTCAGGTTTCCTTACGTACGTCACTATCCATTATTCAAATTGCTCCAGTGATGGTCGGATTTGAAGTCGACGAGAGATTTACCGTAAAGGGAAGCAAAATGTGGTGAGCCGTTTAGCGCTGGCTCAAGTGCCGACTGGTTGCGCGGGAGTCGCTTTATCTCGTAGCTCGTGCAGTGTAACAAGCGTTTCTTTCTTGTGCTGTCTGAGAACAGACGTGGCGCAGTTCCCGGCAGCGTTTTTGTAGCGTGCAGCCGCCCAGAAATAGAGCGCAGCATCCGGCGGCCACTGCCATTACACAGGGCGTAACCCATGGGCTGTCTTCGGTTACCAGTGTTATCACAATGTCGACAGCGGAAAGCATCAGACGTAGTTACGCTGCGTCTGTCACCTACACTAAAAGGTGTCTCAATTTTCTCTGCCAGTAGCATTATTTGTTTAACTATGTTCACAGATGGCAGAAACTATATTATCGGCTTACTGCTTATACGTCAGTAGTCTTATCTCTACTTTGTGTCAACGACGTATAATGACATTGCTTCAAACACGATGAGACATTCACATCACCTAGTTAGAAAATAATACTATGAACGACATAAGGAGAAGCTATCAGAATTGATAGAAACATTTTACGAACAGCAGTGTTGAATGTGTGAATAAGGCAAGTAGTTCAATGAACATAAAGAAGGGAGGTGGAACTGTTTGATTTAGATGGTGGGATTATTTTACCTTTCTATCGTAATTGCTTTTATTCGATTAAGTAACATAAATTTTTAATATAAATGCTTACGGGATTATCGCTGCGTTGCTATACTCCTCCTTCTTCCTTTTTCCCGACGTTTCAACCTAGTCTTAGGTCTTCTTCAGGGGTCGTGTGCTGAATCTGCTACAGATCGTGATCTGTAGCAGATTCGGCACACGACCCCTGAAGAAGACCTAAGACTGGGTTGAAACGTCGGAAAAAGAAGGAGGAGGTGATCTGTAGCAGATTCGGCACACGACCCCTGAAGAAGACCTAAGACTGGGTTGAAACGTCGGAAAAAGAAGGAGGAGGTGATCTGTAGCAGATTCGGCACACGACCCCTGAAGAAGACCTAAGACTAGGATGAAACGTCGGGAAAAAGGAAGAAGGAGAAGTATAGCAACGCAACGATAATCCCGTAAGCATTTATATTAATATGACGCCTGCTAAAACAACAAAATCCTTTATAACATAAATTCTTAATCAGCACAATGAACAGTAATAAATAAAAAGTCAAATTCACGTCTCCATGTGTCTACGTAGTGGTTCTTCAGACGTTCGCACCCGTTACAGCGTTTGGTGTACTCAAAAGAACTGTTGTACAAATACTTGTATTGCACTTGCATACTGGCGTTATTTTTAGCACTGTGGTTTTCTGTCTCTTTGGAAATCGAGACTCCGTCGGTCGAATCCTGTAACCTTAAACTTGGACCGTTCGTAACCATTGATAAAGCTTTGCTTTGTTCTCGCGAAGTACTCTATGAAGTTCCGTGGTTCGTATTCCACGTTTAGGCTCACCGACAAGGACGGAATGCGCGGCAGATTTGTCACCACGTCGTTAAGACCAGAAACGATGCTAGTCCGTGAGTAAGAAGCCGCAATCCCAGAAAAGGACTAGTACACATTCCCTGCAGATTTCTGCCATTTCATGAAATCCGGTACAGACAGACTAGCACTCATACACAGTTACGAAGCGAAATTTTCTTCCCGAACAATCAACATCCTCTGCGGAAGATCTCAGTTTGCTTTTGAGTGTGGACAGCGAACGGGTAACTCAAAACACTACAGTTTAACATGTTTGCAGCGTACATAAGTCAACTGGGTTCATGCTCATTTCCGCCTTTTTTATGGCAATGCACTGTTTCAATTAAGTATAGACAAATACAGCACGGATAGAATACCAACATCCATGCCCTCGGCTTTACTCGAACCGACGAGTTTAGATACGCGGAGCCACTACTCTACACCCTACACTACCGAGGCCGCCTTCCGTCTGTCTTTGAAAATAAAATCCCCCCACTTTCTTAATTGTGCCAGTATAAACAGTTGAGAGGTTATCTGTGAGTGATATAGTTCTCTTTCCGCCTCACAATAGAGTTAGTTGTCTCATGGCATAGCATCATCACAAACAGCCTTCTTTCCATTGTGAATTTTTCGGGCAGTTTATTTTACAAGTGCGATTTTTAATTTTGAAACAAAGAGCGTTTACATAGATAGTTGTTATTTTAAACATAAGAAAATAAGTACTGATTACTGTGGCAGATGTGTGTTGATGAAGTTTTGAAATATATTTCTTTCGGTTCTTTATAATTCCAAAGAACTCATAAAATAAATGCCTTTCGGAGAACAAATACATAAATTCTGCTTTACCTGCCACTATCGTATACTGATCAATATAGATGCATTTAGTGAAAATTATTTTCTCGGAAGACAATGTCTGTTGTCTGCATCTACGTAAACCCTTACACACAACTAGTTAAAATAGAATGAAACCCAAGATAAAAAAAAGCTGCAAACATGATTAACGTCTGCCTAAATTAGGAAATGTTTTCAACATTGCTCTGCTATTATTGAGCTTAAAGACTCGCCAGGACAGCAGGATTGTGTCTACTGATGCCACCACAGTCAATATCAAAAACAATTACCAATATAGAGAATACGAGATTTGCAAAGCTGGTAGATGTTCTATACTACTAAATTTCTCAACGCTTAAACGGTCTGTCTAGTTGTGTTACATCAACAAAACAGGTTGGGTACTAATACTCGCAGAAATTTATCAAATTCTACTATTTCTTTATACTGGTGACCATGTAGTAAGAAAAAAGGAGTGAACTGTTTCAATATTATTGAAGATTGATTGCTTATAGAGGTCATTTAAGACTGATACAAAATAAGAGGAAGGAAATCAGCCCTATTTCGTTCTGTAAATAACCTAGACAGAATTACTGAAAGTCAAAGAAATCCAAAATTAGAGTGGCTTGAAAGGAATTTAATCGAGAATGTTTTCCAATTCAAATCCGTCGACTTCCGAGAAATTGTGTCACCGTCTCCGCGCTTTCGTTATTTAATCTTTCAAATGATTTTTTAATGAGCGGCAACGTTAGAATAATTGCCATTAGAATTAAAAAGAGTGTATATACTGTATTTGTTACTGTGGGCAATTAGAAGCATAAAAATTATGAATGACCGACATTTCCCTCTGAGCAAACTGACAGGTTAAATTCTGGTTCCTTGATGTTAGGACGACCGAGCGTGATGGTGACACTTTGGCCTCGCGTCCGGGTGGACGCCGCGGCACGCCGGTTTGAATCTCCGTCCGGGCATCTGGGTTCCGGATTTATTTTATTTTATTGGTTTTTGGTCGCAAGACCATTACACAGCCCTAATACAATTTTTCTCATATTACAGTTGCTGGGAACATGTTTCTTGTTAAGAATCTTTCTTATTTTCCATGTTACGTGTTTTACATAATTTTACCTGTTACATAGTTTTCGTATTTCACATAATACATATTTTATGTATTAATTATTTATATATGACATTTTAACTATAAAGTTTTTGTATATCATGTCCGTTTCTTATATTAGTTTACTCTAGATGTTAATTTGCGCGTTTCTGGGTTTCCATTGTTTCCGAAACCACTCTTGGCTAATGCCTGGATGGTTCCTTCAAAATGCCACGGCCGAATTCTTTTCTGGTCCTTGTCCCAGTCCTTTCCCGCTTCTGATGACCTCGACTTCGACGAAGCGTAAAGGCTTAAGCTCGTCATATTAGTACGAGGTGAGTTTGTGGCTACAATATTCTTGCAGTGAAGCATACAACATCCAGTTAACAGAATTTGCAGTTTACTAAAGGTGAAGTTTATTCAAGTGTGTAGTGTCGATCAGGAGTTACGTAACATTTTGCACTACGCGCAGTCAATGCGGGTGCCAATCCTATTACTTTGTTTTCACGTTACGTACGCCGCTCGGAAAGCCTCCTTTCTGCTCCAATGAGCTTCTTCCCTGTGTACTAGCGTAGACACCAAAATTAGGCGAGAAAGATTCTATAGAATCACTAACAAAAGATATAATATATGTACTACTACCGCAGTGGCGTGGACTAACGCGGAACTCGCCTGTACTTACCCTGTTTTGATGTCGCTAACTTCCAAGTTGACAACATCAACTCGTGCACTCTCGAAGTTCGCCTGGGGTACTCAACAGGAAGGAAGATTTATACAAGTTTGTTTCAAATTATAGCTTTAATGTACAACATTTTTTTTCGAATATAACTACATTTGTAAACTGTAGAAGCAAAGTAATTGGAGGATAATGCCGAGTATTTACCCAAGAATAGTGAAATGACTTTTTTAACAAAAAATATATAGAAAAGTGCCATAATGAAACGATGGTGTAATCTGATGTCAATTCCCAGTAGAAATATGGATCACATTTTCATATCATATTTATTGTCCATACTGTGCTTATGCAATTTGCATCAAGTTGACTCTTTCGTTTGTCCATTTAAAAATTTATCATATTAACATAGCAGTCGTTTATGGAAAAAGGTTTTTCTGTTGGTTTTTTATATCAAAAGGTCAATTGTTTAATCACTTAACCTTCTGCCGCAGCACGTATCTTTACAATAATAGAATACTTTACCAACCTTACTTAAGTTGAAGAATCGTTTAGAACCATATCTGTTGTTTTAACAGCAAGTCGTTTCTGTCTTTATGTATCCCAGAATCCCATTCCTTTTTAAATTTGTTTAGTCAAACTAATTATATACTGGGTCTTTATCCACCAGCGTGTAAATTTAAATGCTAGTGTGGTCGTAATGTCCTGTCGATAGGGTTTTTGTTTGCTGTGCATTCCCCTCCTATCATAGCCGTCTTAACCTAACTCGGTAATCCTACAGGTTACAAGGGATATACAGTTCAACGTGAAATCCGAACCATCTAACCAGGACCGGCTTAAGGAATTTCGGGACCCCCTGCGATGTTTGATTTCGGGGCCTCCTACTTCTTTTCTGGATGTACTTTTGCCTACACTTTTGATAATTTTTGTGACTTTACACACACTCACACACACACACACAAAACGATTAAAGAGACGGACTGAGGTTTCTCTAAATCTGTGTACAAACGGGCCAGCAGTTTATTGAGTATTAGCTGAACAGGACCAACTTCGCCGAGTCTTTTGTGTTTTATCAATGCATCTCATATGGATCTCCTAACTATTGTCACTTTCATTTCTGGCTAAAACCTGATGAAATTGTTTTTGTATTCAACTTTATATCTATTATATTTATACACACTTTTTGTATACGAAATTTCTTTTCTTGGCTTTCTTTGCTAGTACATATAGGTTTTTGGGGCTGGAGACACGTTAGCAGGCATACACATTTTAATTCAATAACTTTTTATATGAAACGTCAAAAGATGAATGAGTTTATTCGAACGAAATTACATAAATTGCTGAAACAGGTTCAATGTAATACACGCATTTAAATATATAAACCTATTGTATTTACATCAGATACGACTTTCTCAAAACTGAATTTGACGAAGGACTTCTCCTGGAACTCCACGCTTCAGAAACGTCTATTGTGAACGCAGCTTGTTAACATTATGAATTTGTAGGTTATTTATTTTAGCAGGAAAATTGTTCGTTAAGTAAGGACAAATTTTGAATGGGATCGTGGGGGGCCCCCTCAAGCTTGAGGCCCCCCGCGATTGCGGTTCTTGCGGTAGCCTTAAACCGGCCCTGTATCTAACCGTTCTGTCGTACTGCCCATTACACAGCAATCTGTGCCAGAGGTGAAGATCGGGTTAAGGGCCTTTGAAAATTCCCACTGAGATCGGGATTGGAACCAGGGACCTTTCGATTCCCAGTCAGACGCTTCAACCACTGAACCACCAGACCGCTAGTATTCTGTAATCCGATAGCCTGCCGGAATGCGATGTTTCAGTTTACCTGGTGCTTCGCATATCTTAAAACTCAGTTCTTCAGCAATTGAGATTGTGTAACGACAATATCAATTCCTACATAACGTTACTACAGGGTGTCCAGAAAAGGACTCCCTGATTTCAAAATTAGATATCTCGAAAACAAAGATCTGTTAGCAGCTTTTGTAACTATTATTTCACACTGCTGTATACACTTCTTACAGCTGTCACAATAAACATACCGTTTACTGCATTCCTCTATCGATCTTTGTTTTCGAGATATTTAATTTTGAAATCAGGGAGTCCTTTTCTGGACACCCTGTATGTTCTGGTATCAAATAAGTGTAACACCTCCTGTTAAATAAGTTGACCCTGAGTTGAACTTGGGTTCTGAAGAAGTGGCAGTCGGCATGCAGCGTGTTTGTGCCTGGAAGGTGGCGTGGCGCGGTGCGAGGTATCGACCAGGATGCTGGGTCGAGCCTAGTCCCGTGTCGCATTGCGCCCACCCCAGGCCTACTCAACACCTGCTGACAACCGACGTCCGAACAGAAGCGATCACTTGCCCACACTCCTCATTGCAGGAGCTTTTCTCTCGTAAATCGTCTAGCACAATCACGTCGCGTCCTCTTACGTTCCACTCTTAAAATATCTAACAGACGTATTCTTTCTCTGATCCTTTTAGTTACACGCTTTCTCACTCGACTACGTCAACGATAATCCACATGAGATACTAAAACGCAGACGTTGGTGCGGTGAATATTGTTTGTTTCAGAAAATGCTTCATCAGTGTACTCGTTAGAGAGAAATGGGGATCAGACAGCGGTGTGAAAATCGTACCGGGCGTTGTGGCTTAGCGGTAAGGACGCGGGTTGAACTACTCAGATTTTGGATTTCCGTGGTTTCCACAAATCACTCCAGGCGAATGCTGGGATAGTTCCTTCGAAAGGCCATCGATCAATTCCTTACAAATAAGGCCCATTCACACTAGCGGTCAGCTCAGGTCAGGTTAAAAATCGCTATACACGTAATCCAATGGGAGCATTCACACTACGCGGTCCGCTCAGGTCAGGGCAAGGCAGGGCAAACTGAAGATCGCGCCGCCACCGATCACCAACGGTCAAGACCTGAGCTGAGCTGAGCTGACTGCTGGTGTGAACGTTCAACGGTCAGGTCAGGTCAGGTCAGATCAAATGGGCGACGAACGTCTTAAAACTTTTGCTCATAACCAATAACAAAGAATAGTAAATAAAAAATAATGTTTTAACAGTATGTTATTTCTGATTATTATAAAGTTGACAAAATTTAATATAAATTAAATAATTATTACATGTTTTCGTACTGCCAAGGAACAGATCCTATTTCCGAATTAAAAAATATTGTGAATTTATTTCTTGTATCAAAAGCTTCTTTACGAGCATTAGCACCCAAACAAGGAATATTGTAAAAAACTGTTCCTCTAGTTCATCCTGAAATTAACTTTCTACATGGCATGAAATTTTATCCTTTTGTACATAATTATGTATAATACATGTTGCTAAAATTATTTTATCAATGAATCATGGTGCGGGTTTAATTTATCTAAAATAAATTCGAAATCTTTGAGCTGGAATATTAAAAACATTTACCAACACTCGTTTCGTACGGCATAGGCAGTAGTTAAATTTTTTCCTCGATCTGTTTGCGCTTCAAACTCTGGATGCACCCAAGACCGTCGTCTTTTTTATCTTGACGTATTGTTAGGCTCGTCATCCAAACTCAAAATCAGTGCGAGTTTAACTAACATTAGTATAGAGAACGATATTGTTCGCGACGAGCAATTGAAATGAAATAGCCTTGTCTACGACTTGATCTGACCTGACCTGACCTGACCTGACCGCTAGTGTGAATGCTACCCTGAATCGTGAGCTGAACTGACCTGAGCTGAGCTGACCGCTAGTGTGAATGGGCCTTTACTTGTCCCTAGTCATCTCCCGCCTCCAATGACCTCGATGTCGACGAGGCGCCTCCTAAAAAATAATACCAGACAGCGGTTCTCCGATACTTCGTTAAATAACTCTAGGGTTCAGTAATTTTTGGATGGCCGATGCCCTGTTCTTCATACCACAAAACATTAAACTTCTTTGGTCTCTTTTGCTGACATATGGTGGCACCCCCAAATCCAAACACTTGTCTCTAATTGTCAGACACCGATTCTAACCCACTTAAAAACGCTCCGACACGTAGAACGTTTCCATCAATTCTAAGATGAACCCGTAGGGATTCTTTTTTTTTATTTTCTTGTGGCTTTACGCCTTGTCGACGTCTATGTCATAGAGGCGAGATAGGACTGGTGACTAGGAATGGGAAGGAATTCGGCCATGGCCTTTTGTAGAAAGTTTCCTGGCATTCGCCTGGAGTGATTTGGGGGAACCATGGAAAACCCAAATCTGGATGCCCGGACGGGGATTCTAACCCTCGTCCTCCCAAATGCGAGGCCAGAGAATTACCGCTCACCCACCACGCTCGGTTTCTCCTTGTACTGGAAGTAGCTAAAGAATTCAGCATCTTGAGAGGATGTAAAGATTTCGTTGAAGGAGTATATAATCATATATAACACCTTCCAATACCTAACCTTGTAAATATGAATTCTCATTTTAATCTGATTCTTATTAATTTAATCTCTTGGCGAATTTCTGTTCTAGGTGCCAGAATTGATTCTTTTTTAAACAAATAAAAAAGACAGTTTACATGGATAAAGATAAAAAATGTGTTAAAAAATCCTAACCTAGATGTCACAAGCGTGCCAAAATAGAAAATTTTGTTTGATCTGCGACCAGTATCGTGCGGAAACCATTAAAGTGCTTTCAGGACCTCAGTACAGTAATTTCCTTAGTGCCTCAGCTTATCTAGAAATTTGTTCGATGTTTTAAAAGCGAAATTGTTCTGCCTTTGCGTTTGGGAGGGCGCGGGTTCGATTCCCAGACCAGCCACCAATGTTTTCGTGAAATTACCGAAAGTAGGGATGGTTTGCTTAAAGTGCGAGGACTGCACTGATTCCTTTCCCACAATGCTTTCCCAGCTCTAATGACCTCGACGTTGACGAGCTTTTGGGCCCTAAATAAAAAGAAAATGTGCGCTTAGATCGAAAATGCAGTCACTTTACTGCAGTTTACGAGTTTGTTTTTTTATAGCGATCTCATCTAGCGCACGTGATAGTGATCAAGATGGCTACTCGAATACCAGTTTATAGCAAAGTCGTAAATTTTTCTGGTTAATTCTATTCCTGGGGGTTAAAGCTATAAGCCGGCTGTATTTTGTCTGACGAGAAGCCGGTACCGGAAGCAATTCAAGCAGCTGCTTTTTAGTTTCTTATCAGGTATTTAATCATATTTTAAGCATTTTATTAATTAGGGCTCGTCGCAATAAGTGTTATTAGATCCACGGTAGGATTGATATTTCCGAAAAAATATGGAAAACCGAAATCTGGAAGGGTCAAACCCGGCTTATCCCGGATGTCAGAACTGAATGATTAGAAACTAAATATGGTAGTTAATTTGTTGTTGCATCAATAGTTTTATGCATGATTTATAGATAACTGTGTCTCTTAATTACCTGAGATTCTTTGAAAATGAATTCATGTGGCAAGTTAGCCTTTTTTTTTTTTATTTATTTATTTGACCTTAGGTCTTGAAAGACCATACAGTCAGCCTGGTAACAAGTAACAAGGTAATAATATTAATAGTATGTAAAAATATGCATATATATAAATACATTAAATATGTAGGTCACTGTCTTTGATATAATCCTTGATGATACAATATATTCTGTTATTATTTGTAGCGAGTAGTACTGCAATGTTAGTTGGAAATGGCTGCTGTGCTCGCACAAGAGACTTGATGAATGTTGATTGCTGTTGTTGAAAATTGGAACAGTTGAAAAATAAGTGATTAAGGTCCTGTATTTCCTGTCCGTTGCATGTGCAGTAAGGTGTATTTACCGCCTTGATGCGAAAAAGATGACTACGGAAGGCGCCGTGGTGGAATCTCATACGAATAATAGAAGTAATGTACCGTCGTTGAGTATTCCATCTTGAAAACCAAGGTTTTCGTGGAGGGTAGGTCTGAACTAGAGCGTACTGTCGGCCTCTGTTTTGTTTAGATTCATTCCAGCTCCTCGTCCATTGGTGGTATGCATTGCTGACCATTGTTGCATGATAATCAGTTGTATTGCTGGGTGTTATTAAGCTTCGGCCCGAGCTACATGCCTCCTTGGCTAACATATCTACGTACTGGTTATGCCTAATTCCAGAGTGCGCGGGTATCCAGATATAATTAACAGTGCAACCGCGTTGATTAAGTTCTACAGTCTGTTGAACAATGCTTATGTTGTGTGCATTAGTTCGCTGGAGTATAAGGGGTACGGCCAAGGAGCGAAGAACACTTAAGTGAATCAGTGAGTATTAGTACACTTCGCCGTAAAAAATCTTCTGGCGTATATAAGAGCCTGATTGATGGCAATGGCTTCCGCCGAGTAGATTGGTAGGTGACCTGGTAGGCGGAACCTCTGAGCGTGTTGTGTCTCGGGGCAGTAGAATGCACAGCCTACCCTACCTAGTCAAAGGTATCTTTGACCCATCGGTGTATATCTGAACTGAAGATGGCCATCTAACAGATAAATATTCCTGACAAAGTTGTTGAACTGGTTGACAAGCTTGTGAATACACCGGTAGGCAGCTTACTGCCAAAGGGGTCACACATTGTTGGTAAGGTATGTCGTATATAGTCGTCATTTCCTGTTGCTGGAGGTCAGGGAGGAGTGTTGATAGGTACTCAAGACTTTGCAGCAGTGGATACCTTTGGACAAATAGACACCGACCTCTCTTTTTCACTAGCTGTTGTAGGTTGATAAGATGCCGGAGAACTGGTGAATTTATGGAATAAGCACGTGTCAATAAAAATTTATTTGACAGGAGTTGTGAGCGAACATTAAAGGGCATTTCTGCTGCTTCCAAAAGAAGCGCATTCGTAGGTGTGGATGTCATAGCTCCCAGGCAAATACGAATGCTCTGATACTGAATGCGATCCAGTTTATTTAGTAGACGTTTACTGCCACTGAAATAGAATGTGCTTCCATAATCCAGTTTTGATCTGAGAAGGGTGCGATAGAGTATCAACAATGTAGATGGATGAGCTCCCCACCAAACTCGAGTCAGCGTACGTAAAATATTAAGCCCTTGTTCCAATTTTGGGACAAGTTGCTGTATGTGAGCTGACCAGGTGAGACGAGAATCATATACCAGCCCAAGGAATTTCACGTGAGATTGAACAAGCACATTAAGGGGACCCAAAATGAAGTTGTAGATAGGGGGGTGGATTCTCTTTCTCGTAAATATCACTGCTGAGGATTTACTTGTAGAGAAGTCCAGGCCATGTTCGAAGAGCCACTGGATTAAGCTAAGTATAGCTTGTAGAAGAAGACACTTAGTTGCCGTAACCGATGTCGCTGAGGTGAATATGCAAACGTCGTCAGCGTACTGAATAATGCTCACGGCAAGAGGCAGAATGCTCTCCAGTTCCCGCACGTAAATTGTATACAGGAGGGGACTGAGCACTGCGCCTTGAGGAAGACCTTGGTGGGTGCATCGAGGTCCAATCAGGACGTGTTTGAACCGAAAATATAACTGTCTTTTTTGCAGAAGTTGATAGATGCGAGACACAAGATATTGAGGAAGACCTAGTGCGATGAGTTTGTCCATCAGGATCGGTATTCGTACATTATCATAAGCCGCAGATATGTCCAAAAACAATGCAGTGAGATACTTATTTTCCAGATAGGATGCTTGGATCGCCGTGACTAACGTGGCGTGGTTGTCGTAGGTACCTCGGCCCTTGCGGAATCCGTTTTGTGAGTTGGGTAATAAGGATCGTGATTCTAGCCACCATTCTAGTCGATGTTTAATCATTCTTTCGACCGTCTTACCAATGCATGTAGAAAGGGCGATAGCGCGATAGGATGCGGCATCACCTGGTTCTTTTCCAGACTTCAGAAGAGGAACTATTATTTGTGTCGTCCAGGCTTCAGGAATGCATTTCTTAGACCACAGCTCATTGACGATACTAAGGAGAAGTTTGAGGGCTTCGTCTGGAAGGTGCTGTAGCATAGGGTAGCGAACATCATCTATGCCTGGTGATGTATTGGCAGAGTTCTTGAGTGCCGTTCGGAATTCATTGAAGGTGAAAAATGTGCACAGGAAATGGTTAGAATCTTCTTCCGTAAAATTATATGGGGGAGGACATGGAGAAGGTGGAGCTATTCTATCAGCAAAATCCTCCAGCCAAGTGGTATCGTCGGAGCATTCGCGCGGACTGTAGTTTCTGTTGCGAAGTACTTTTATACGTTTCCATACATCTGTTATCTTGGTCTGTCTGTTCAAGGAGGAACAGAATTCTTTCCAGTTATGTCTCTTAGTCGCCTTTAGAAACCGCTTAGCACGAGCAGATGCTTGCTGATATCGAAGATACGAGTCCTGGGATGGGTGGTTACGAAATTCCCGGAGAGCCGCACGTCGAAGGGCGACTTGTCGAGAACAATCTGTGTTCCACCAAATAGTTGGAGCATTCTTCCTCTGAACGGAGGTCTTCCTCAAAGGGATGGCAAGTGAGGGCTGCGCGTTCCAGAGCTTCTATAAAAAGGTTATAATTATCGAGTGCTGAACTGCGGTACTGAAAGTTTCGTACTTCGTGGATCATTGTGTCCGCGAATAGTGACCAATTAGCAGCGTTAATGTTCCACTTACTTGACGGAATGGGGCGTGGGCCACTTGATGGAAGATGATCTATACTTATAAGTATTGGGTAGTGATTGGAACCCAGAGAGTCTTTTGAAGTGCTCCAATGTGAAATGGTGGCTATAGATGGAGAGCATAGTGTGATGTCGACTGCCGATGGACGGTGGTATAGTGACGGGACTAGTGTATGTGACCCGTCATTAAGAATAGATAGGCCATGCTCATCACAGATCTCTAAGACAGAATGTCCTTGTCTGTCGGTGAAGGCACATCCCCATGCAGTACTGTGAGCATTAAGATCTCCACATATCAGCAAAGGCGGGTCTAGGGGATTTAATAGATTATTCCACATCTCCTGTGTTATGATCTTACAAGGCTTGCAGTAAATAGAAACACACGTGAACTCGAATGCAGAGGCCTGGATTCTTGCGGCGGCAACTTGGATATCGTGATCTAACCCCACTGTAACATTTAAGACCTTGAATGAAAGTGTATGGTGGACAAGAATCGCTGCTCCACCTTTTCCATCCGATCGATCAGATCGGACAGTGGCGTAGTTCTTAAAACGCACTCTTGATGTTTCCTTAAACCACGTCTCAGAAATTGCTGCTATCTTGATATCTTTTTCACGGAGTTCATGTTCTAGGCTTTCTTTATTGGCGATGGCCGATCTAGCATTCCACTGCAGAATTCGAAAAGCCATTGAACTTATTTAATAGCTGGATTAATGACTCACGGATGATGAGTGGATTTCCCATAAAAGATGATTGAGACGAAGAAATAGTGGACATGATGAGCTGCAATATTTCTTCAATAAGTAAGTCAGTTCGTGTCGAAATGTGAGTGGGAGTGTTATGTGGGCTCGGTGGGTACGGGTTATGAGTGATGGGAGAAATAGGAATCTGCTGAGGAACGAACAACCGTTGGTGAACGGGGGGAAAAGCTGGGGTGGGAGGGGATGCCTCCTGCTGCCGAGCGAGACGTCCTCTGGGCTGAGAGGCAGCACCCAGAAACATTGGTTGCTGTGGTGATGGAATAAGTTGCTGCTTCTGCTGCACTATATGTTGTTGCTGAACTTGCATTCGGGGGGTAGTTCCATATTGTGATGACAACAGTGTTGTTGGATTTTGTGGTTTTCGTGCCGATAAGGGAGGAAATTCCGTATGACTGTTTAATTGTGGTTGACTTGAAGCCACCTGGGAATAGCCCCGAGTTTGTTGTTCTCTGTCAGGGAACGTCGCACTTGTTCTGCGCGCTTTTGTTAATTTTACTTGACGGTGTCTTAGATATATCGGACAATTCCTATCAGTAGCATAATGTTGACCACCACAAAGAGCACAACACACAGATGTAGGATTGTTGCAGTTGACCTCCAAATGCGAGCCAGCACATCTGCTGCATCGGGCCTCACGTGACCTACATTGTCCCTCACGGTGTCCCAAGCGTAAACACACACCACACTGAATTACAGGAGGAACATATGGTTCCACAGTACAGCGAGTTCCAAGTATCGTTACGTGGGAAGGTAAATTCTGCGACCGAAAAGATACCAAGCAGACAGGAATAGGTATCACATTCTCTTGGTTCTTCTGCGACCTTTTGGTGAATCGTTTAATACGAATAACTGGGAAGGGGGATACTATTTCTGCTAAAAGTTCTTCCTCACTCAAGGTAGTATCGACATTTCTTATGATACCCTGTTTATGAATTAAGAAACTTGGAATATAGGCTTCTAACTTCTTTGATTTGAAAACGTCCAGTTGCGCTATTAGATTAGCAGATTCTGCAGTATTAGTTTCTATTCTAAGACGATTTTTCCCGGTACCAGTGATGTTGATAACATCCCTCTTGAAGGCATTGTTGTACTGAAATATTAGTTTACCTACTGACATTGGATGTAAATTACCCACGTTTCTGTCCAGGCTCTCTACAAAAACATAATATGGCCCACAATCTGTGTGGCTATATCTGTTGTCTTTGCTTCTACCGGTATAGGTTAGAATGTTTGTGTCAGACTGCACTGTACTAGAATTGAGTTGATTTGCTACCTGTACTGAAGGAAAATTAATCTCATTAGACCCTGAGTTATCGAGCATGTCAACATCCTCCGTCTGTTCTATTTGTATTGGTACTACCCCTGCCTGCCCTACTTCTCGTACCTGTACGCACAGTCGTTTAGCTGGCTGGTTCAACTCACTTGTAATTGCTGGTATCTCTCTTCTAATAGCTGTGTGATGCAAAGCAGTACCTGTAGAAATATTTGGATCCTGTGGTGAAATGCTGCTTGATCCTTCATCCATCTCTAGAAATTGTTGTTGCTGCTGCTGTTGCTGTTGTTTCTTCTGCTGTTGTTTCTTTTGCTGTTGTTGCTTCTTCTGCTGTTGCTGTTGTGGTTGCAAATTAGGCTGATACTGTTGCAACGTTTCTGAAACACATGGTTTGTGTCGCTGCTCACTCGCAAAAGTTGATTCTTGGAGCTGCGAAGCTTCACTCGAAATATAATTCACTGATGCTGAGATAATGTTATTAGCACAGCATGCATCTAGTGCCGTCGTAATCGTCTGCCCCGTATCTAGGGGATCAGCCATAGCTCGACTATAGCTAATAGCTGATTATCCACTAAACGCACTAGATGCGCTAACAGTATCGGGACTACCGTTACTATGCTAACGCATAATATCTTTCCACTGAATGAACTGTAATTAAATTTAATTACTCAAAGGCTATAAAAAGTTCACTGTAGCAAATTATTTCACTCACTAAAACGTGAATAATCAAATAAATATAAAGTTTTGGAGCGACGGAATACAAAGCGTGTTGCCACGTAAACAACCAGAGATGAAAATGGCAAGTTAGCCTTGTGTGGACAACTGTAAAAGAGTCTGATAAATTACTGTAATGCTTTGTATTGTTACATGGAGGCTCGCAGGTCTTTAGAGTTTTTATCTTATCATGATTACGCCTCCCTGATGTGATAAAATAAATTACATTGGGAACAGAAGGAGCCGTCATCTCAGTATTTAGAATTATTATACTCCAGATATCATTTTCTTCATGTGAAAATTTTGTGTTTCATGTATAGCGAACGATATGGTTGTAATACTGATACTTCAGATTTAATTTTTCTTTTTTTTATTGCTAGTATATATATAGACTGTGCTTCATATAGCTACTAGCAGATGAATATAATAAGAGTTTGTAAATGCTTACCATAACCCAGTATTCTCTACTCATCTAATGCTTGTAGAAACTTATTAAATCACAATTATCCAACCAAACAGAAGATAGTACAATTAATAAGCACAATAATGCTAATGGTTTCTGTTCAAATAGTAAAATTAAGATATATTGTTTTCCTCTAAAAAAAAAAAAATACATGTAAATTTAATTAAAAGATATATAGTTGAATGGATAAATCGTCTTTTGATGTCTAAGACAACACTGAGGATGAAAGGTAGCAGTGGGAATAATATTTCCCTGGCAGTGTAGGGGCTAGCACGCTGGCCTCGCATTGTAAGGGCCGCCTGTTCGAGTCCGGCCGCAGGCATGGGTGGATTTAATTAAGTGTTGTGTTCGTCTTGTGCTGTCCTTACTGTAGTGTCTACAATATCATGATTAATGTCTGATACAACAGTTGGTACAAAAACAAATTCGAGCTGGCTAAATAGTCGCAAAGACCAAAGGCCATATTAAAAAAAAAAAAAAAAAAACCGAAACGCCATTTAATCAAAGTATTTGTTGTTGGGAGTGACAGAAGCAGGTGAGCTCTAGATATATTGTATAATTACGCGTAAACCGTGGTAACGGTGTAGCGGCGTTGTCGCCGGTGGCGGTTGTCGTGTGCAGATTGCGTGCTGTGGACGTGCTAATTAGTGTAGTGGGACCCTCAACTTCATCCCAGCGCACCGCGCCACTCTACATGTCGCCTTGACAGCCGTCAGCGCCTAGCGGCTTCTGCCGCAGTCCGGAACGCCAACAATGTTCCATTACAACGGCCGTGTCTAGCGTCTTCTCCGACAGCGCAGCCTTCTTTCTCCAAGATTACACTGGAGCAGGAAGACGACGCTAGTACTTGTAAACTTCCATAAACATGCATCACGTGCTACCAGTAACCAAATCCAAGAAATTTTCATTTCTTTTGTATTTTTTTCAGTTACGAATCTCGGATAATTTTAGTATTTTTAGCTCAGGAATAGGTTGTTAAAAAGGAATAAAAGACTAGAAAGGGTGACCTTACACTAAAAAAAAATCCCCAAATCACTCCAGGCGTTTCTTTAAAACGTCCATGGCCGAACTCCTTCCTGTTCCTTGCTCCAATTTTTTCTCTCCTCTAATGATGTCGACTTCGACGAGGCGTACATCCATAGGTAAAAAAAAAATGATAAAAAAAGAACGAAAGACTGGTCACATCACACAGACTTGGTGGGTAGCAATAAAGTCCGAGCCGGTCATCCAGATTTCGGTTTTCCCTGGTTTTTCCCTAAATACATGAATGTCATGATGCACATGAAAAGTGCCTTCTTTGCCTGTAATAATCCGCAACCTATAGCCTCTAATGAACCCTCAGTCGATATATCAATAAAAGATATATAGCAACTATATAAGATTGAAATAAAACGCCAGTTAAAAATTACGGATATCAATTTGATGTCCCTTCGTTTCGGGGAAACTTTCATGTAAGTTTTTAATAAACTTCCCTGTATTTTATCTTCTGCCAAAGAAATTCTTAGGTTACGTTGTCAGTTGGTTCCTACAACTGCTACAGATAATACAACGTAAACATCAGATGCTCTTCTCCTTACATGAATTTCTGTATCTAGTCATTGTAAATAAACAAAAAGCAACTGTAAATTTAAACAAAAAATTGCTCATTTGTCGAATCGTTACGTAATCAGAGTTAAACGGTCAAAAACTGTCGAAGTATTTGCATGTAGAAACACTTGAAAACAAATTACACCTGTTCATATCAAATGTCAAATATCATTGCCACACCCGATAAAATAAGCTGCAGATTCATATTCGCTTCTATTTAGCACGTTTGTAAAAACAGTTCCAGGACTTTATTAAAGTTTTTTTTGTGGATGAGTTAATACCACCAGTTACATGGATGTTGCTTTATTAATTTTGGAGTTGGATAAATTCCAATAAAAGCTGTCTCCACTAAGCTCTGATTTAAATAACGTTTAATTCTGATGCCTATCGTCGGACGAATTCAGTGTACTGTTTTATTTCCGCGGTTAGCAATTGTCAACAGGATATGAAAGTTATTACTATACATACATCTTCCAACTGCAGTGATAATTAATTTTTATTAAAAAATAATATTGTTTCAAAGCAGTATATTTCACGATACCAAGATCTTACAACGGAAAGTTACAAACTGTTTATTACCTATTTCAAAAACCTGTGTTTGGCATCCACCTTGAAAATAATAACGGAACCCTCGTCACGAGAGCCAGATACAAGCTATTAATTCACTACTTTTAATGCCTCCTGAAAAACGACGGGTATCACTTATGGTGGTAGTAGGAATTTATTCTGGAAAAGCTTGTAAAGAAAAACAAATAACACTAATTTTTACCGATATTTTTCGTGATATGAGTACTTCACTCTGATGTGATTCTTGGAATATTTGGATAGGAAATCAGTGCGTTTTATTTTAAATGATGGAAAGTGTAATTTAAAAAACGAATAACTGTTATCCATTTGATTGATACATTTCGCCATTACCTACGTTTCGCGTAAATTTCCTCTGACTTTTTATAAAGTTCATTGTTTCTTATGTTTAGTCAAGAAATTTCTTAATTATTTATCTTTACCCATCAGACTGTAATACGTATGTAGCAGACCATATTTTTTAAAATATAGCATCACTACAAACTATTCAACCTATTTTGACGAATTTTGCGTCGCGCCGGTTTTGCGCTCCTTCGAGAACGCATTCGTCACACGCGGTTTGAGCTTAACTGTAACGCACAAGAATTACTTCACTGCCATCTGGAGCTTGCAGCCAAACTGTCTCCGACCTCTTGGGAATGGGTGGATGCCACTACTTCTGCACAAGGTAGAATGGAGTTTGACAGAACATCGGCAAGACAGATTTCCAAGTTCAATCGTCTATCTCAAGCACGCTGGCCTTCTAAGGATGATACTTTCAAACGTGCGGTAGTAAACCTCACTGGTACACAGCTGGATGAAGCAACTGAGAAAGTTTTATCCAAAGGGTTAAACTTTGCCCCAACCCCTGATAAGGTTCCTGTAAAGGATATTGTCTGTGCTATTGAAATAGTTGCTAGAAAGCTTCCTGGGGATGCGGCTGAAGAAGTCCGAAGGGAAACGTGCAGAGTTCTGGAGAAAGCCAAACCACCTAGGCCCAACATCACGAAATCGGAACGCTTCGCTCTCCGTGCGTTGCGTCGGAACGAAGAAGTGGTTGTGTTACCTGCGGACAAAGGGAATGCCACAGTTTTGCTTACATCTGATATGTATGAATCCAAAATACAAAATATGCTTGATGACACCGCTTATAAGCCCCTTAATGGTGACCCAACTTCCAGAGTTGAGAGGAAAGTGGCAGCGCTTGTTAAGAAGGCCGGATTTACGCCTGATGTCGTCAAGTACCTTCGACCTCGTGCAGCCAGACCACCTAGGCTTTACGGCCTGCCAAAGATACACAAGGAGGATGTGCCTTTACGACCGATTGTAAGTACCATTGGTAGTCCTACATATAACTTGGCCAAGCATTTGTCTAAGATGCTTAGACCTTTCGTAGGTAATTGTCCGCACCATGTTAAAAACTCGACACAGTTTGTCGATACGCTCCGAAAGATGCGGTTGTCAGAGTCTGATATTATGGTCAGCTTTGATGTTGTCTCGCTCTTCACCAAGGTTCCTTTGAGAGACACACTGCAGCTGTTACAAGGTCTTTTTGAACCTACCTTGGTGGATCTGTTCGAACTAGTTCTAACTTCTACTTATTTTACCTATGGTGGGAGTTTTTATGAACAGACTGATGGTGTGGCAATGGGGTCTCCATTATCTCCTGTAGTAGCCGATCTGTTTATGGAACACTTTGAAGATCGAGCAATTGAAACTTCCGTCCTTAAACCAACATACTTCTATCGTTATGTGGACGATACATTTGTTGTTTGGCCCCATGGGATCCAGGGCCTTTATGAATTCATGGACCATCTCAATAGCATTCATGAAAACATCAGATTCACTATGGAGATAGAGAAAGATGGTAGATTGCCCTTTCTAGATATTTTAATCCAGCGGAGACCTGATGGTACCCTGTCACATAGTGTGTACAGGAAAATAACGCACACGGACCGTTATTTACATGCCGATAGTTTCCACCATCCGGCGCAGAAGAACACGGTGTTATACACGCTTGTACATAGAGCAAAGGCAATTTCAGACGCTGACAATCTGCAAGACGAACTTGAACATCTCCGCCATACCTTCATGCGGAATGGATACCCGATCCAATTGATAGAACGGGCATTTCGAAAGAAAAAGGCAGATATACGTACTATTGAGGAAGAAGAACAGCCTAAAGAACTTGCCTTCATCCCGTACGCAGGTAGCATCTCCGGGAAAATCGGCAGGATATTAAAACGACATGGAATCAAGTGCATTTTCCGCCCTCCTGCCAAAATACGGGATTTACTACGTCCAGTGAAAGACGATTTGGGTTTAAAAACACCGGGAGTGTACAGCATACCGTGCCAATGTGGTAAGAATTATATTGGTCAAACCATCCGCACTATCCAGGCCCGTGTGACTGAACACCAACGCAACATCCGGTTGTTCCAACTAGAAAAGTCTGCTGTGGCACAACACGTTATCGAAAACGGTCACATTATGGATTTCGATAAGGTGAGAGTTTTAGCCAAGTGTTCCTTCTTCTGGGAATCTGTGATCAAAGAAGCTATCGAGATACGTCTTGATAATAATAATATGAACAGGGACTTGGGTGTATGGCTCAGTGACGCATGGAAGCCAGTTTTTGCCATTCTTAAACAGCCAAGTGTCTCACTGACGGACGATAGGAGAGTGGAGAGTGGAAGTCATCTTCGCCAGTCTCAGCATTAAAGCTGGTCGGTTGGGGGTTGTTGTCCTGAGACATTTCCTCCCTCAGTCTTCTCTTGAGTGGTCTTCTCTTCACTTCTGATTGGTCGTCTTGGTGGCGTATTATTAGTTGGTCCTTAGCGCTCCGTCAGCACCAATGGCCTGCTATGTTTGTCAGCGGCAGTTTCATATTCGCCGAGACAACTGACCAGTGGATTGGCAGAGTGATGTGCTGCTCTGTAGAATTTATAGGCATGTTGCCGGAACCTGTCAATGAGCTTCTCTGTTCCCGACGCCTCATGGACTGCGACGGTGGGGAAACGGTTGGGCAGATGTAGTGCCCGCTTCAGTGTTCTGTTTTGCAGCACCTGCAACTTTCTCAGGTGGCAATTAGCAGCGTACCCCCAGACGGGGCAAGCATATTCAATTACCGGCCTAATCAAGGAGCAATAAATGGCAACTCCTAGGTGAGGTACCAACGAACTTTCCCGATTAAGTATAGGGTAAAGAGAATGGAGCCGAGCACTTACCCTTTGCCTGATGTCCTTGATGTGAGCTCGCCATGTCAGCTTACAGTCAAGTGTTACACCAAGGTAACGAGCAGTTGGTGCCCAGGGAATGGTTTTACCTCTGAGCTGAAGTTGCGGGTGAGGTAGTTGCTCACTACGGCGTCCTAGGCGTCGCGTCAGCATAATCGCTTGCGTTTTGACAGGGTTTATACTTATCCGCCACCTTCTGGCCCAGGCTATCGTCTGCTGAAGAGCTTCCTGCAATCGTCTCGTCGCGATGGCTCTGCTACGGCTGGATGTAAAGAATGCCGTATCGTCGGCGTACGTGGCTGTTTTCACATTCACAGGTGCTGGAATGTCGGCTGTGTACAGGTTATAAAGAACTGGTCCCAGCACTGAACCCTGTGGTACACCTGCACGAATGCGCCGTCGTGTTGACATGGCATCACCAACCCTGACGCAGAATGTGCGCCTTGACAGATAGCTGCGGATCAATTTTACGTAGGGTCCAGGCAAGCCCCATTCGTACAACTTGCAGAGCAGACCCGTATGCCACACTGAGTCGAATGCACGGGCGACATCGAGCAACACCAAACCACAATAGCTTCTCTCGTTGAAGGCCCTTGTGGCTGCCTCTATAACACGCATCAACTGCTGCGTTGTGGAGTGCCCTCTACGGAACCCAAATTGATGATCGGGTATGACGCCTGCAGCCTGGATGTAGGTGTCAATACGCTTCAGCAGAATTCGCTCGAACACTTTGCTGAGCGCGGGTAGCAGGCTGATTGGCCGGTAATGCTGGGGAAAGATAGGATCTTTCCCAGCCTTATGAATACCGACCACGATGGCATGCTTCCATGCTCTCGGGAAAGTCTGATGTCGCAGGATGGTATTGAAGAGCCGCGTCAAGTAGTTGATGGCTTCTGGTGGTAGATTTCTGAGTGCTCGATTGTCCACTTGGTCATGCCCAGGTGCCTTTCGCGGATACAACCCGGCGATGTAGCTAGCTACCTCCTGCGGCTCAATCGCAATGATGTCATGGTCATCATTGGCTGACATGTACCGTCGCAGTCGGCGACGTACTGCTACAATGTGGCGGTCGTCAACGTCGTCATCGACGGGCTGGAAATTTTTCTCAAAACTGTCAGCGAGCGCGTTAGCCTTGTCTTCCGGTAGAAATACAAGACCACGTTCGCCGTGGAGTGGTGGTATCGGCTTCCTCCGGCGGGTGAGTCGCCTAGTTTCGTTCCACATGCTGCCATCGTTTGGTCGCAGCATTGCAACACGTGCGGACCACTCACGATTTCTGTGTTCTACCAACGCTGCCTTCAGCTCTCGCTGCAGTTGATTGAGGAGGCGGCGAGTGGCACGGTTCCTCGTTAGTTTCCACTCCTTGGCGATCCGATTTTTGTTTCTGATCTGCGCAATGAGGTGCGGTGGAAGCTGGCAGGAACGTTCTATGCGTGTATGAACCAGTGGTGTGGCGACTTTTGTAGCTTCATTTACGGTGTTGGTGAAGAATCTCAGAGCCTCCTCAACATTTCCTTCCACTGTACCGCTTTCCAGTTTAGTCGCTACGACTTCCCTAAACCGGTCCCAGTCGGTCCGCTTGTAATCAGGAATTGGGTGATTGTTTGGCTGCCACTCCCCAACGTCGACCTCAAGTAGCACAGGAGAGTGGTCCGAAGATAGTCTGTTAAGGGTTGTTGCCGAAACAAAACCTGTGATTCCCTTTGTTATAACAATATCAAGAACATCAGGCCGGTTTCCATTTGCAGGATGATGCGTTGGTTCTTCAGGTGCCCATACACATAGGTTGTGGCAGTGGGCCAGGCGTCTTAAGAGGTTACCAGCCGGATTGGCAGTTCTGCTATGCCAATCCTGGTGCTTTGCATTCATATCTCCACCAATCAGGATTTTACCAGGAAGTGTGATAAGGGCGGCGATGTCTGCTTCTTCAAGCACTCTGCGTGGTGGTCGGTAGGCTGCGACGACGGTGATAGCGCCTGAGGATGTTTTCACCTGAACCGCGACAGCCTCTACCTGCTGAAGAGGAGGAAGAGGGACTTCACAGTGAGGAATACCGCGTTTAATGTACAGCGCAACACCCCCACCGGCCGTCAGTCGGTCTTTCCGGTAGCAGCAGTAGTTTGGTGCTGCCGCCCGTAGGCAAGGTTTCAAGTGGGACTCGCTGACGAGGCAAATGTCCACATCTTCTTCCCGCAAAAATTGTCTAAACTCAAGTAATTGTCCATGAATGCCGTTAGCATTCCACACACAGAAAGTGAGGCTATGAATGTGAGGCCTCCTATTCATGGTTGCGTTGCTGGGTAATGGAGGTGTTGGCAAGCGCCGACGTCACTGCAGCTGTGATGTCCGAAGACATTCTATCGAGCCGCGTTAGGAGGCTGACCATCATGCTAAGTATATTCTCAAGCATATTGACTAGTCTCCCGAGGTTTGTCCCGTTCGTCTCTGCTGCTTCATCTGGATGCTGGTGTGGTAGACCTTGTCTTTTCTGACGCTTTGGTGGTACAGTCTGCAACGCCATCGGTTGTTCGGACTTTGCAACTGGGCCTTGCTTCACCGGCTGAGTCGAAGTGTCTTGGTGCTGTGGCTGTTTGGGGGGAGAAACATGAATCACATCTTTGGTTACTTCAGCGAAGGATAAGTCTGATTGCACTTTGGATGATGCCAGTTTCTTGCCCTTCTGCTTCTTCGTTTTCTTCAATTTCTGTGGATTCGGTTTCGTTGATTTTGATATTTCACTGATCTCCGACATTTGTTGTTGGTTTGACTGCTGTTGTAGATGCCTCTGAGGAGCCTCTGTCCCCACTCCTCTTTGACGATCGCGGGCTCGCTTATAGGCTGGACAGCCTTTCCAACTGGCAACGTGGTTGCCGTGGCAGTTTCCACAGATTGGTGGGTCACGGCCCTTCTGCGTGTGGCAGTCTTTTGCGTCGTGTTGCCCTGCACACTTGACGCACACCGGGCGCATTTTGCAATGGCGTGCCACATGGCCAAACAACTGACAATTGAAACATTGCTGCGGTCCAGCCGACGATCGCAGTTTCTCTGTCGATACTCTGAGGTGGCACAGCTTGTCAACCTCAAATATTGTGCGATTTAAGGGCAGGTCTGGTAATACTACTAGGAAAAGCGGCATTACATCGTTACTGCCGGGGCGACGAAGTTGAGCAACAGACCTCACTTCGTAGCCCATTTCTGTCAGCTCTTCTTTCAATGTCTCTGTTGGCAGAGTCCTGGGAATGCCACGAAACACCACCTTCAACAGTTTCACCGCTCCGGTCGGAAAAGTGTAGTACGGGATATTGCACTGTTGAAGGAGAGAAGTGACGGCCACAAAGTCTTCGGTAGTAGTCATGCTGAATTTGATTTTGTCGCCACCTGCGGTTTTCGCAGCGAATGGACTCTTGATGACATCTGCCACCCGATCATGAAGGGTCTTGTAGTTTTCTGCGAATTCCACTACTATAGGTGGAATGGAGTCGCATCTCGTCTCCTTTCGCGGCGTGTCGTCAACAGTCAAGGCAGTGAAACGATTTTCTACTTCCATCGCCGCTGGGTCCAATGAAGGTGGGGGCTTTGCTGTCTTCTTCGGCATTATGAAACCTTCCTGGTCTGGCTGCCAATTCTGGGTGCGAGAACGACGTCCTTTGACTCCATTCCGCCCGGAGACCGAGGCTGCAGTATTGTCAGCGGCTTCGATAGTCTTCTTCTTTTGTACCTTGGAATTCTTTGGTTTCTTGGCTGAACCAAGTTTCGTCACTGCCAGGCTGACTCCAGTAGATTTACGCGTCTCCTCTTTCCTGTAGTTGACGGCGCGTGGCTGTTTATTGTTGGTCCTCTCTGGTGGAGTAGTGGAACGCTTTCTTGGGTTTAAATCTTTGCTCACCGCATACACGTCACCATGTATACGCTGAATGTTGAACACAGCGGCTGGCATAACATCTTCATCCATTTCGATATCCTTATCCATTTGCTGATTCGTTGCACTTGTCACAACGTCCGCTGGCAAAGACGAGTTCAATGAGGCCCTCGACGTGCATGGCGCTGAAGTGCAGAGCGGCCTTTCCTCGTCACCCATCCGTGCGATCCCTCTGGGCACTAACTGATGGGTGGCCGAGCTTAATTCGCTGCCTGCAGTCGCGAATCAGTTATTCAACTTCGACACACAGGTGATTTCTTGTCACTTTTGTAAACAATACCTATATTTAACAATCACACATTCACTCAAAAATGCACACACATAGTCAATTATTTTCAAAAGTCATCACCAATAATCACACTCACAAAAATCTCACGATACTAATGTAGTAAAACATAACAATTCTTACATCAGTGGAGAGTGGAGCACGGCGTATCGGTCCGACTACATCTGCAGCTGATCCTGTGGCCGACCAATCACAGACAAATATTACAGAACCGGGGTTATAGTCAGCCAATCGGAAGACTATATGGCTCCCTATGCATTTCTCGAGTTAAACATCAAAATTAATGATAGTAAATGTTTTTAAGAATATATAATGTGGGGTCTTTCATTAAAGAAGTCTTTGGATTTTTTCTGTGTAAGAATAATGTGAACGATGACGCTATGAGAACAGTTATTGTGTCAGCCAATCAGAATACCGCTTGGCTCCCAAGGATTATCGAATTTAACATCATGATTAATAGTGGTGAATAATGTAAACGGTGATTCAATATGAACAGTGACGTTATGCGAACATTGACGTAGGTAATCAATCGTCTTTCTATTTTTAACAACCTCGGCTTTGGTTTCGCTGTGGAGCCAACTATCAGTACAACGCTGAGTATATCTACGCTTGGTTCCGCAACCGACCAATCGCAGTCACAGAATGGTTACGTCATTGGAGTCAGCCAATCGGAAGACGACAACGTTCCTGTCTCGTTCAGTTCCGCTATTCAGTCCAGTTTCTGTTGTTCCTTCAGATACAACAGTCATGATGGCGGCAGTGGAAGTCGCCGAAAGCTCGACATTAGAAAATGTGATTCGGCGGCAAACCCGAGAAGAATTTATATCGAATTTTACATATTTTTAAACCTTAGGATCCGACTTAAATTCTGCGGCATGTCTTAAGACACCGGAACAGGAAGAGTAAAATTGGTCTTAACCTTAAAAAAATATTGAGACATAATTCGTTTAATAAGTAAGTTTGCAAGGTGTACTTTAACGTGAATATCTGAATAATATGAGACCTCACCCTAATGCTGTCCGTCTTTGTGAATCTTCTTTTAGTACTAATCGAAGCTCAAAAATCGTTAATTAAAATTGTGCATACAAGTAGGAATGCCGTTTAAATGTAGTGAATGAAAAATTATGCTGATAAAACGTCGCATGCCTTACGTTGAGGATCATAGGTACAATTTGCCGTCGGGACTATATTTCCCTCCATTCGTTCGTTTTTGCTAATATTCAATTTTTGTGCCATTAGAGACTTTGTTTTACAAAAAATCAACACACTGATATCATCATCCTGATAGCGGACTTTCGATTTTGCTGTTTGGATTCTGTTAATATTGATGCTGACTTTTTGCGCTTTGTATTGGTTTATCTAATTTACACGCACATTTACGTAACTTCGATTATCTATTTACGAGGGCAAGTCAAAAATTATCCCGACTTTCGTAATAAAATACTTTTTCAGTGGTCATACTGCTTTCCGAAAATGCATGTATACAGTTGATACTACTCTGGCGATGCTTGCCTCACTCGACCTTGATGGCAACAATATTAAGCCGGCAGTTACAGCGTAAACATGTCCGCTCCGCTAGCAGTTTGCACGAAGGAGCAACAAAGGGCAGTGATACGATTTCTTTGGTCAGAAGGAGTAAAAGGGGCTGAAATTCATCGTCGTCTTTTAGCCCAGTACAAGCGTTTTCGAGTGGATCGAGAAGTTTAAAAGTGGTCGGACAACTGTGACACAGGAAGAGGAAGCCGGGCGTCAGTCAACGTCCACAACGGAACACAAAATTGAGCATCTCGATTGATGGTTTTCAGAAATAGTCGAGTTAATATCAATAACGTAGCGTCTACTTTTAACATCAGCATGGTTCTGTCTATAACATTATCCATGATGAACTCGCCTTCTGTAAGGTTTGTTAGTGATGCGTGCCAAGGCAACTCACTGAAGAACGCAAACTCATACGTCTTGAGGTCTGCCAACGCTTAATCGACCGTTACAACAAAGAATTTGACTTATTTTTATGATGAAACGTAGGCTCATCATTAGCCAGAATCAAAACGTCAGAGTATAAAGTGGAAACACCCTGAATCACCGGTGAAGAAAAAATTCAAGGAAAGGTTATCCTAATCGTATTTTGGGATACAAAAGGGCCTGTACTGGAAGATTACATGGAGGAAGGGAAACATATCAACAAAGAATATTAGTGTGCATTGATGTCAAAAGAACTTAAACCAGCAATTCGCAGGAAACGACGAAGTATTTTGTCAAAGATAGTGTTGCCGTTGTACGATAACGCCCGCCCTCACGCGGCTCGACTCACAACTACAGTACCAACAAATTGGGTTTTGAGGTGCTGGAACAGCCACCTTACAGTCAAGAACTTGCTCCGTCGGACTTTCATTTGTTTGGGCCGCTGAAAGACACTTTGCGAGGTCATCGATTTTCCTCAGACCAAGAGGTGCCGGAAGCGGTGCATCAGTGGCTTTGCAACCAACCGAAAACCTTATTTTTGCCAGGAATACACAAGCTTGTGGACAGCTGGACCAAGTGCATTACAAAGGAGGGAGACTATATCGAAAAATAATTAATAAGTCAAATTGTATTTTTCATGTAAATAATATATTTTACGAAAAGTGTGGATAATTTTTGACTCACGCTCGTATTTAGTTTTCTGAATATGGTGGAGAGAAACAATTTAAATGTATTCGCAGGATGATAATAATGCAAAAAAGCAGGCAATTGGATTGGATTTGATTTTGTATCTACCAAAATCTTTACATTTTGAAATTCTGGTAGCATTGTAAAGAGAAAACAATTAATGTTGTCGGACATAAACATCTTTCGCGGTGTGGTGATCGAAAACTTTCGTCTTAAAGTTACACATTTGACGAAGAGTAAGGCGTCCAATACAAAACACGTAATAGCAAGAAATTTACGCGTCTCGTGGACAGATGGTGGACGCCAGTTCACAAAATTATTGTGATCTTTTCCTTTATGTCTGCGAAATGTGAGACCTGAACGGATATTTAGTGAAGAATTAGTAGTGGTAAATCACAGGAAATAATTGACCACTGGCTACCTCTTAACATCCCGCAATTAGTTCATGACATATTACAGGTCAGAGGTCGGTAACACCGCATGCTCAGATAATTGGTTTGATGCCCGGTGACGAAATTTTAATGAATTTACGCCATACACCACACAAATTTGAATTTGGAACATCGATAACCTCAATTGCAGGTCGTTAAGAGGTTGGATAATTGCAAGTTTTGATACCTGACTAGTTAAGAGATAAAAATTGGCCAAGAGTCACCTTCCGTATAGAACTATGAACATGTTTCAATTAAAAAGAATATGTCTTCGTAACTACTGTTTTTAAATCATTAGCGTTCATTTCCACACTATCAGCTTGCCATAAACATTAAGTTCTTTGGTTTTTATACTTCCTCTTCGCAAAATTCCTTCTTGCCGTTCTGTGGGGTTCTGTTACAACTTAATCCATATTATAATAGTGTGTATCTCTCTCTCGAAGTTATGCATTCTGGGGAACACATGATTGAATCCACTGTCCGGTCAGGAATTTATGCAGAAATCCCGTTGAATCTCCAAGCAATCAGCAGCCTCAGCTGTCTCCAGAAATAGACTGAATATGTCTTCCACAAAAGGATAAATGATAGCCATAATAGAAGGTTAAATACAAAAATAGGGTCAGGTCTGATAGAAGAAGTAAGTGAATACTGTTACGTAGGTAGTAAAATTATAACTGTGGGAAGAAATTATGTTAATTGCGCACTAGCACTAGCGAAAAGAGCCTTGTTTAAAAGAGAAATCTGTTAGTTTCTGACAGTGATCTCGGACTCTGCACCTTATAGTAATACAGCATGGGCTATGGGAATAGCTTGACCTTTCACCTAGCGCCGCTATAAAGCAGACCGGGTGGAGGTTATTCTCCCGAGACATTTCCTCCATCGGTGTTGTGGGGTGACATACTTTCGCGTTCGTTTGTAATCTACTTGGCGTAGTTATCATTCTATTTAGGACTCCGTCAGCATCATTGGTCTCTTGTGGCAGTCACCGGCTTTTCCGTATCAGCCGAGAAGATTGTCCTTGGATTGGTGGAGTGATGTGCAAACTCGTAGAACTTCAGAGCCAACAGTCCCAAGCGTTTGGAGATCCGCTTAGTTCCCTACGCATCATAGGCTGTGCCAGTGCGAAAGAGGATGGGCATATGTATGTCCCACTTCAGTTCTGTTTTCTGTTGCACCTAAAGCATTTTTCAGGTGGCAACGTACCGTATAACCGTATCCGGGGAATGCTTACCCTGTTATGACTAATCAGATGCAGCAGATGGCAAATCCTAGTTGTGGCGCCAGTGAACTCTTCCGGTTGAGCACCGGGTAAAGTGTGTAGTTACTCTTTGCTTAATATCCTCGGTATGCGCTCGCCAAGTAAACTTGGTATCGAGAGTAACACCGAGGTAACGAACCCTTTGAGTCCTGGAGTTTGTCTTATCTCCCTGCTGTAGTTTCGGTTCATGTAGTTTGTAACGATACGCTAAGCTCCCCGTTACATATCACTTTTTATTGTATATAAAGTAAAGGATTAGAATATTTTTCCATTTCTTGGGATGTACACTGTATGTTCGAAAGATGCGCGTGAAAGGGTGAAAGGCAAGGATTTTACGCTTCAGTGAAGGGCAGTCTGGCTGGCGCGACGGGCTGGCGCCTTTTTGGCAGAATGGTAAGAGGATTAGGGATTTCTGTCGGGCAGGCCGTAAACAGGAGGCGCGTCTCTCAAGAATTCCTTCCTTCCGAAGGAGATATCGGCTCTCGAGGATTGCCGAAACTTAACGTGGCCAAGAGAAGCCACAGAATCACATGACGTCAGATGGTCAGCCAATCACAAGGAACATAGTACTAAGATTCGGGGATTTTTATGTTCTATGTCGTCTTCGAGCCACAAGAGGCAGAGTTAGAGTTTACCTCCGTGGCGGCAGAAAAAGACGAGGGCACTTCCTTCCAGTCGGGAGGGCAGCCAAGATCACGTCCATTCCGGAGCCCAGACGAGTCACTGGCGACTTGGGGTCCATGTGTGCTGGGCTGACTTGTGTCCTGGAGACCATCTGAGGCGCACTTCTAATTTGCGACTTGCTGCGTACTGCTGGCGTGGCCAGTTACGACGATCGACCCGGTGGTCATCTCCGCTCAGCGCTACCTGCCGTGGAAGAAGAACGGTAATGTGTTTCTACGAAGCCATTCAGCCTGCATCTCCCTTGAAACTGTACCCTTAAGCGCATCTGAGATAAAGATCCTTGCTCTGATCTGATAAAACCACTGAGCCAGGGCCGCATTTAGGCTCTGTGGGTCCCTAGGCTATACATGTGGTGCGGGCCCCCTGTCGACAGTGGCTGGATTCTTAAATTTCGAAATATTTGAAATTCGACCTAAAAAATTTATGGGCGACCCTTTTTTTTTTTTTTTTTTTTTTTTTTTTTTTTTTTTTTTTTTTTTTTTTTTTTTTTAGCTGTACTACCTGCCCAGGCGACCAGGCGAGGGTTGTTCTTTGTGGTGCGGGCCCCTAGGCTACAGCCTATGTAGCCTATGCTTAAATGCGGCCCTGCACTGAGCTAGACTGTGTAACTGTCGAATGACAGGTTAATCATTCGTGGCGTCCCTACCTATTAAAATTCATTACTGTTTGCTATCATCATAACTGGTAACATACTTTGCATTAGAATAATTGTGAGATTTTTAAAGTACAACTATACTTGTTTGCTTCCATTTAAAGGGCTCATTGTACGTCCGTCTGAGCGTTGCTTAGAAAATTGCACAACCTCTTGTTTATTAACGTAATGGTAAATATGCTCAGATTTGTAGATGCCATTGTAAAAATCTTTATTAAAATGTCTTTTTGTGACCGTTTCAAATCCCAAAATCATCCAATTCTCATTTGAATAATTTACATTGTGATATTCAATTATAGTACCCTGTATAGCGTAAAATATTAAGGATTAATTAATAATTCTCTCTCCCCCCCTCCTGGTGATACGCTACAAGTTGTATACCTCGACCTCGACGTCGCGTCAACATGAGCGTCTGTGTTTTGTTGGAGTTGATGGGTATCCACCACCGCCTGGGCCGCGTTCGCGTTCTCTGGTACTGGAACGTCGGCTGTCAAGATTGGACACAACCCAGGCCCCAGCACGGATCCCTGTGGAAATCCTGCATGGATACACCTAGACAGATAAATGCGCAGCATCAGGCTTGTGTGCCAAACAGAGTCGAAGACCCGGGCGTTGTCGAGCAGCAAGCTCCTCTTATTTAAGACACTTATGGTTTCCACTACACGCATCAGTTGTTGGGTGGTAGAGTGACCTCAATGGAACCCCAGTTCATAGTCTGGGATTACTCCTCTGTCCGCGATGTGGGCATCGAGGCGCTTATGGAGTAGACACTAGAGTGCCTTGCTGAGCGCCGGCAGCAAACTGATAGGACGATATTGCTGGGGAAATACTAGATCTTTCCCAGACTTGCGGATCTCGATCCAAACGATGTGCTTCCACGCTCGCAGTGTAAGATGGAGTTGAAAAGCCGCGCGGGATATTTGGTGTCTCTGGCTACCAGTTACCACCAAGGAGAGAGAGAATGTGGCCAAAGTTTGTTAGAGCCCTCTCTGTCACTCGGATTAGCAATTTCATTCTGTCAGTGGAGGGCTCTAGAAATAATTAGTCTCAATCATAGCACATTTGACATCTATTATCACTTTCTATCATCTATACTGGTTGCTGACAATTGGGATTCGAACAAATTTTAGCGCTTCCCCACAAAGTCCGACGAGTAACGGCCAGTAATCTAGCATTCACCATCACCTATAATCAGTAATTCGGCCTCGCCTGTATATAATGGCGTTCCATAGTTGGCTAACGTGGTCTACGTCGATCATGACTGGCCAGGAGAGACGTGACGGTTTGTGTCTCGCTGTGGTGCCGGTCTCCGTGTGATGTCTCGAAATAGCCCAGCAGAAGCCTCCATCAGCTGCCCCTCTAGTGCCAAATTGTCTGCGCGATTGGTCGTCTATCAGTCCTCTCCTTCGGCTTCGTCCTCGAGTCTAGGTCTCCTCAATATTTCCTCCAACCTTGGTCCTCCCTTGAAATGGGGGCAACTTCTTCAAGTCGTAACCTGTTGTCGTGTGGTCATTGAGGTCCTTTCGGAACGGTCATTGCGCTAACTCTTGCTCAACAGCATACTACTTCAGGGGCGCAGCTTCGAAACATTTTTCAACCTATCTAGTCCATGGTTGACACGACTTCAGCTTCGATATGCGGTAGAAAGCAGCGGAGCTGCTACAGATAATCGCAGCCTTCTGGTGGCTGGTTCTAGAGGAGAAGGAAATCCACATCGTCGTGCACCGTTACCACGGTTGCAGCTCGGCGATATGATTGGCTGTCTCTTGCGACATAGTCTCTGGAACGTTGTGCTGTCAGCGACACCCATAGTCAACGACGTAAGGAGGCAATGTGACGATCGTGAACGTTGTCGTCTGCTGAATGAAAGTTTCTCTTGAAACTGTCGGCGAGAGCGTTAGCCTTATCTTCCTGTAGAAATACAACACTGTGCTTCCCATGCGGCGGCGGGAGAGCTTTCTTCCCAGCGGATGAAGCGCCTCGTCTCGTTCCATGTGCTGTCGTCGTCTAGCCAGAGCATCGCAACCTGTATTGACCTTTCTCGGTTCCGCCTGTAAAAGAATGCTGAAAATTAAGAGGACAAATGAGTACGATATGGACGTGTTTTTTAATTATGGATTAAGAAAAATTTATGTGAAAAAGTTTCACAGAAAGGAGACACACGATGGTTGGTCAACTTTTAGGACGTACTGTATTCGTTAATTTGTTAGTCGAGGGAACAATCAAAGGAAAGAACCATACAGGAAGACAAAGATTAAAGTGGAGTATGTTAGGTAGGACAAGATGTTCAAAATTTCATCACTTTAGTCTTGCTTTGATTTATATTCAGGCCAAAATCTTCCTTCAGTATTTCGTTCATGCCATTCAGTAATTTCTCAATATCCTCAGCTCTTTCTGCTAACAAGACAATGTCATCAGCAAATCGTAGCATACTGATTTTTTTCTCCCTGAACACTTATGCCACATGGAAATTTTTCTTTTATTTTCTTTATTGCTTCCTCTACATACAAGTTGAATATTAACGGGGATAAACTACAATCTTGTCTCACACCCTTTTCAACTGATGCTTGTCTGTCATGATTCTCTACTTTTATTACACCCACTTGATTCTTAAGTAGTTTATAAATTATTCTTCTATCTCGATACTTTAGGCCTGACTTCTTTAAAATTTTGAACATCTTGTCCCACCTAACGTTATCAAAAGCTTTTTCTAAATCAACAAATGCCATAAAAGTATCTTTGTTTTTCTTGATCCACCCTTCAAGTATTAATCTTAAAGCCAAAATTGCTTCCCTTGTACCGCGATGTTTCCTAAACCCAAACTGATCTTCACCGACTATCTCTTCCACTACCCTTTCCATTCTTCTGTACATTATTTTGGTCAGTAATTTTGAAGCATGTGATGTAAGACTAATGGTGCGATAATTCTCACATTTGTCGGCTTGTCTTTTCTTCGGAAGTGTGAAGATAATATTTTTATTAAAATCAGTTAGAATTTCTCCTGTTTCATAACTATTTGAAATCAGCTTGAATAGTCTTTTGATTCCTTCCTCTCCTAGGGATTTAAGAAGTTCTGCAGGGATCTAATCAATTCCAACTGCTTTATTTGCTTTCAAGTCATTCAGAGCTCTATTAAATTTTGTCCTCAAAACAGGATCTGCTAAGTCATCAATGTCGACATCGTCTTCCTTTTCCATTACGCTATTGTTCAAATCGCCCCCATCATACAGTTTCTCACTGTATTCCTTCCATCGGTTATCTCTATCGTCTGAGCTTAAATGAGGTTTCCCAACGGCAGCTTTAATGTTTACACCTCTTATCTTCTTTCTCCAAAATTCTGTTTGATCTTCCTATTTGCAACATCTACTTTACCTATGACCATTTCCTTTTCTACTTCTTCACACTTTTCATCTAGCTATTTTCTTTTCCTTTTTTGCATATCCTGTTTACTTGATTTCTAAATTGTCTGTATTGCTCTCTTCCTGCTTCTTCCTGAGCATTTTTGTGCCTTCTTCTCTGATCCATCAGCTCCAAAATTTCGCCTGTGATCCAAGGTTTTCGGGAGGCTTGTTCCCTAAAGCATAATGTTTCTTTACCAGCTTTCATTATTTCGGTCTTTAATGTGTTTCATTCGTACTTGGTTGAGCTCCTTTTCGAGTTACTTCTTAGAGCTAAGTCAACCATTTCTGCAAATATTTCTCTCGTGCTAGATAGTTTCAGTTTATTCATTTCCAATCTGTTGTGGTTACATTGCTTATATCACTTGAATTTCAGCCGGCACTTCATTACTATGAATTCATGGTCAGAGTCTATTATGTCTGCTCCTGGGTACGGTTTACAGTCTAGAACTTGATTCCTGAATCTCTGTTTGACCTTGATATAATCTAGCTGATATCTGCATGTATCCCTTGGACGTTTCCAAGTGTATATCCTTCTTGCATGGTTCTTAAAAAGTGTGTTTGCCACAACTAGCTTATATCTTTCACAAAATTCTAACAACCAGCTGTCTCGCTCATTTCTTTCTCCTAGACCAAAACTTCCTACAGTGTTTCCCTCTTTTCCTTCTCCCACTGTCGCATTCCAATCACCCATGACGTCCCTGGGCAGTGACAAAAAATGGGAGAGTCGCTGTCTAGGTGCTACCTATTAGTTTCTGGGAATTCAACACAGAAATTAATTTTAGAAATGTTTTGCTTGGGAATACGCGGTGTCTCTGATGTAGAATAAGTTGTACGTTAGATGTTTTTTTTTTTTAACGTATCAAGTCGGTCTCGTATTTCAGTTCCGAACGTAATATTCTGTTCTTTCTTTCGATGTCTGCTACGTGGAACACAGATCTCTGGTTTTATGCTACAACTTTTACGACTTTGAATAAAACTAGATTTGGCGGGCAGCTGTCGTTTTAACCTTACGTTACGGTGGTAGACGGTGGAATATCTGTTTTACGAGCGGGAGGATCGGTAAACCTAAAACGACACTGTAAAACATGGCCGAGTTTTAGTTATACACTTATTATATAGATTTAAGAAAGTTAGCGAACTTCGTTTCTCTAGTTTTCTATTTCTTTCCATTCTTTCGGAACACCATTCTCAAGATCTATCAGGTGTGCATAAGTTCTGATGATTTGCGAATAAGGTCATATTGTGCTGAGGTCACACCGGTAGGCCATGTCCTTCTTTTCACTTTTGCTTCTACCTTGTAATATACATTGAATCTTTCTAGTGGTAAGGCTATAAGGTCCATAAAATATTTATGGCTTCCTCTTTCAACTAATAAGTAATAGATCAGAATTCTTCTCCCTTCCTACCCAGACCTTAGGGCCTAAACAAGTCGGGATACAAGTAAAGTGGTCACTTGTCAATTTATTCGACCCAGAGTGAGAAATACTCATGTGTCATAATTGGCTATATATTACCTGGCCGAAAACGAGAAAAGGGAGTCATTTTTCGCCAAAAAAGTCTGAATCTAGTGCGAGGAATGTGCTGGAGCATTGTCGTGATGGAGGCGCAATTTCCTGTTGACCACAACTCCGGTCTCGTGAGTCACACAGCATCACTTAGGCGACGGAAGACTTCTCTGTAGTATTCTTTGGTGATTGTTTGATCCTGTGGTGCGTACTCGTGATATACCACACCGCGGGAGTCAAAGAAATCAGTCAGCATCACTTTGACGATGATGCACACTTGGCGGGCCTTCTTTGGTCTTGGTGACGTGGAATGCTTCCACTGTGACGACTGGGATTTGGTTTCCGGGTCGTACCCGGTGTTCTTGAAGCCGGGCTCACTGTTTGAGGAGTCCAGCATGTCCTGCGAGACTACAAAACGAAGTTGCTTTTGCGCCGCCGCGCCGTCAGCAGCTTCGGCACGAATTTCGTCGACACTCTCTTCATGGCAGTAGATGCATAACATATGTGTGAGCCAGAACCCCGGACCAAAACACCCCATGTATTCCTTATGGGAGCGGGAGTGAGCCCAGACCCCCCCCCGCCGCGCACGTGCCGCCAGACCCCCCACGTCGCGCAGGTGTTCGCCAGGCCTCGCAGGCGGAAGCCATTAGTCATGTCAACACCTGTCAACAAGGCCATTAATTATCGCTCCCCTTGCAGCCGGCCGCCGCGCCGCCGCGCGCAGCTGGAAGCCATTAATTATCGGGGACGCAAAGCGCTTCCCACGCTATCAAAGGCTCCCACGCCGCCGCGCACAGCTGCGTCACATTTATCATCGGGGGACGCACTGCGTTATCACGCAAAGCGCTTCCCACGCTATCAAAGGCTCCCACGCCGCCGCGTACAGCTGCGCCACACCCGGAAGCCATTAATTATCGGAGGGCGCCGTTTTCCCACGCCAAGCGCCGCCGCGTACATCCGGCACAGCTGCGCCACATTTATCATCGGGGACGCAATCTTCCCACGCCAAGCGTTCCCCTCGCGGCGCGGCAAGCCGGAAGCCATTACTCAGTCGCGACCCCTCCCAGCTGCGCCACATTTATCATCGGGGACGCAGTCTTCCCACGCCAAGCGCCGCCACGTACATCTGGCGCGCAGGTGTGCGCTCAAGTCGCCGTGCACGTGTGCTGCAACTCCACCCGGCGTCAGTTTGCAGCCATGTCTCGTCTTGTGATGTTGTTCTCCTCTG
>JARYHS010013631.1:52364636-52456381 GCA_031002005.1 Vandiemenella viatica | reverse complement strand
GAACGTTCACGTTTCGTCACCCGTGATAATCGACTCCAAAATCACCTAAGCCTCAAAATTCAAAAACAAAACACAGTTACCGGTAAAATATTTTTTTATTTTTTTTTATTTTTTTTTTAACAGTTTAACGCTTTTAACAACGTGGTCTTTTAGAGATGGCCCCGGTAAAAATAAGGTTGATTGTGTCTAAAGACGGAAGTAATAAGTTTAAAAAAAAAATATTCCAGATCAAATGGACGGAATTTTTTTTCATTTCGCCAAGTGTCTGCTCTCTTCACACCGTCAGCTATGAGACACGATTCCTGGTATAGGAAAATTGCTACACCACTGCCAGTAATCAGAGACGTGACAACGTTGTAGATAGCCAATGTGGCAACATGGGACCGGGAAAAGTCTTAACTTTCCTACTTCCTTCGACCAAGAAGTATACCTTTATAACGCGAAAATAATACACGTATAATTCAACACGAGCAGCACATTCGGCAAAAGATTTTATATATTTCACTATATAATGCTGGAAATTACTGCTGGTAATTGAAAATATAATGGGAATACACGTTAATTATACGAGAGCAATCCAAAAAGTAAGGACTCCTGAGCATTAAATTATTTTCTTAAATTTTAAGGTTTAGAAAAGCGGTGACGCTCTGGCCTCACTTCGGGAGGTCATAGACTGAAATCCTCGTTCGGTCATGCTGATCTGGGTTTTGAAGGTTTCCCCAAATGACTCCATATGAAAACTGAATTATTCATTTAAAAGGGCATGACCGACATCCTTGCCACTACTCCTATCGCGCCTCTCGGTAAGGAATTCGGCCCTGGCCTTCTAAAATAATCAAATCAGCATTTGTCTGGAGTGATTTGAGGAAGGCATGGATGGCCCATATCTGGATGGCCGATCGGGGATTAGAAGCCGCATCCTGCCGAACACAAGTCCCGAGCGTTACCGCTCACCCACGACGCTCGTTCTTCCGGCTTTTTAGACACAATCAACCTTGGTTTCCCCAAATCACTCTAGATGAATGCTGGGATGGATGTTTTAAAAGACCATGGCCGAAGTCCTTCCGTTCCTTGTCCCCAGTCCGTCACCTCGACGTCGACGAGGCGTAAAGCCATAAGCTAAAAAAAAGTTATATCTGGTATGTTCTTTGAAAATAGTCACTCTTTCAAAAATTTCAGAGATGAGTGTGCTAGAAATCGTTAGTTATGAGGAGTTAATTTAAGAGATGAATCTTTTTATAGCCCTGTGCTTACAGTTAGGGAAGATTTTATTCAGCAAGATTTAATAGAAATAGGTTTTTTTTGTCTGATGTGTTAATTTTTATTAATTGTTTATTACAGAAATTACATATGTTATATGTAAGAGTGGGTATGTTGGAATGGTTTGAAAACGAAAGGAAAAAAAAAATCACCCAACATAGTTTCGAACCTACGACCGCACAGTTAGTAGCCGGGAACCTTCACCGCTAGACCATACAGCCGGCTATGCGGCTTTCTCATCCAGTCGGTAAACAAACCATCCTATATGGAACTTCCTAGCATCAGAATATTGCAGAAGGAAATCGTTGTTTCAGCTGTGCAGTCGAATTTGATAGAGGAAGGAAAGTTCTTTAACGGAATAAACCGAATGCGTTAACAGTGTGTCTGCCTTGCATTCTAACTTTGTAATAAATTCTAAATATAAACCTAATGACACTGCATAAAATCTCTCTAATAAGTTTTTGTCTTATTATCGATCGCGACATCTTATTGTTAGACCAACATTCACAATATCACAAACAGTTCTATCACATTCACTGCTTAAAGATTCAGGATCGTGAACTTAATACTTGATGTTTTTCAAATCATCTGAAAAATCATTAGATGAAAGCAATGATATCAGTGACTGATAAGGATTTGGGTCAAATAACTGCATTACATTAAAATGGGTATTCATATAGTACGTAATCATGGAAACAGTTACCACGGATTTAAATGAACAATAGAACAAAGAATAGCCCTTCGGCAATGAAAAATGGAAAAGGGAACCGTACAACAATAGCTGACGATAGGGTTATTTGCAAATGCTAGCGAGAAATCTTTTCCAACCGGCAGGGTTTATTTAGGATTTGAAAGTCTACGGACCTAGAATAAGACGTCTGCTAAAAGGCAATGAACGACTGGCAGAAAGGCTGGTAGGTTTTATCTTCATAAACTTGACAGCAAAAATACGTTATAATGCGTCTCAACAACAAAATAGTAAGAAATATACAAATCTAAAAGTTTTAACATTCAGAACACCTCAAGCTAGTGTCAGAAAACTGCAGATGGAAATCTCTCATTAAGCTTACAGTCGAGTTCGAATGAGGAAGGAAGCTCATAAACACAATGTGTAAACAGTGCCTATGCTGTCCATTCAGGCTTGATAATTTCTGCTTGGTGCAGACAAGTCCAGTCGAAATATTGAGCTAACTGAATCTGGTTATTGCCGAAGCTTGTTTCTACTTTATTTCCTATTTTTCATTTTAATTGCACCACACGTTTTAAATCATACTGTTTGGCCACGAGTAATCACGTTTCCATCATCTGCATAACTACAAACATTTGTTTTTCAACACAATATAGATAATACATAACGATCAGATCAATTAAAGAAACACACACACATGCCAACGCCCTAACTTACACTGTCTGTTTCTTTGTCTATCAGTCTGAACCCTTAAACTTCGATATAATAATCCCCTCGCATGACAAGCGGAGTGAACAAAGAGTTTCCACTATATATTACGGCGATAAAAACGCCACCATCTTCCAACGAAGTAGGGAAACACTTGTTCACTCAGCTTGTCACCCGAGAGAATTGTATTTATGGCCAACGTCGGGGAATAATTCGTTCTTTAATATTTGTGATTGCGAACGACTTTAATTATTTATAACCTTAATTTAGTTTTAATTTTTGAAAAACATGGGATGGGAAAAAATAATAAAGATCTTATTGGCAGACCGAAGAAAAATTTTCTTGGCATAATCTTCTTACAGATGAAATGAAACCAGTGACGTTTAAAATGTTTACATTTTTATTTGCCGATTTCTACTAAGCTTTTGTAAAAATCAGAAAAAAATCTAATTTCTCGCTGTATTTACGAAACTACTGATCAGTTAATTCATTCTGAACGACTTTCTCCTTATGTTTATAGAAGAGCTAATAGCGATTTCCGTCCGGTTTATATTTTTCGCAAAATTACTAAATGAGTAATTTTAACAAATTAAAGGCTACTCCAGACAATTTTTACGACAAAAATTTATATTAATCCTTTCTTACTGAATTTCACGAATCGGAGAGTAAATATGTTGTTAAAATTCACATCAAGCTTTTCAAAATTTATATAAGATTTATAACTCATATCTTTTGTTTGATTTGTATATACCATTTGAAAAGAAATTTCTCAAAATTGGAAGCAAACTCTTTTTAAAAAACATTTTTTACTAGTTTGCTTTATGAATGTATATATATTCTGAATTGAAGTTGATACACTATAAACCAAACTAGCAACTGACCAATTTTAATTTATATTTTCTAGTAATTAAAAATTGACCAATATTCGTGTCTCCTATGATTCAACGAAAGTGTGAGCTTTCACTGCGATTACTGAAGTAGAACGTAGGTAGTTTTGAGACTTAAAATCTCTCAGCCCTGCAGCTGACCACAATCATACGTTTAAATGCCCGACTGTCACAAATATTAGTGGAATGACTACCGTTCCTTGCAATGTCTCACGCGAAACCGACAGATATGCTTATGGCACTGGAACAGGATTTTTTATTCTTCTACCTGCTGAGAAAAATTGTTACGGATATACGCATCAGATGGATTTTTTTTTTAATGAAACAAACACATGGAAAAATGGAGGAAAGGAACTGACAAGTTGCAGTAAATACATTGCTTGATTAATGTTGCCTAAATACAAGACAGTTGAGTTAAAATCTTGCAGAGGTGGGCTACGTTTCGTGAGAAGCCACGTACCGGGAGATTATTTAAATACCTACTTTCACGTTCGTAGCGACGCGTTCTAAGTTTCTATTCACAGAACTTAGTTTTGTTGCGATGAAAAACTTTTACGGAAGCAGAAGGATGTAATCAGTTTTGATATGGCCTATGTAAAATGAATTCTGTTAAACTCAGGGAAGTTATCAACCACAATGCGAAACATCATCTTGACATATCTGAAATCTTAGTACACATACAATGAAATATCACTGAAAATGATTCCTAGAAATGTTTGAAAAGAATCATCCGCAGCAATTACGGAAGTCAAATAATAGCTTCCTATCAGTGAGAAAACTTTTTTAAACAGGTGATAATGTAGCTTTTTATCATTACTCAGCTTATAGACGTTATAATATTACTCGCAGCCAGACCCTCTGCTTTAAATGGAAAGCAAGTTCCGAGTGGTCAAATGCTCTGCGTAAAGTTACAATTTCCTCCTTCAACTATAACAGCTATTCTACAAACCAACTGCAGAGAATAACAGCGCTAAACTATAAAAATTTGGAACAGTTTGCAGTGAAGCTCTTGATCGCAGGGTCTCCTTTTCAGCTGACTCATAATTTTCAATATTCGAAATATTAAATTATTTCAGATCCTTACGTAAAATTCGTCCTCATTCATCGCTGTTGTATTTTAGTATTTTGACACTATTTTTTGGTTCAACAGCTTCAGTAATTCGATAAATTACTGGAGACCGTTACTCAGACTTAATGAAACTTGAGATCCACGTATAACCGTTTCTTCTTTGGGAAGGTATTTTGGGGTTGTTGTGTTACCGAACTTGTTGGGTGAGTGGTTAACGCTCGAGACTGGAATTCGGAAATTCGCATGTTGGATCACCGGTCCGATTGTCCTGACTTCGGTTTTCCTTGGTTTTCCGAAGTTACTCCAAGCGAATGCCGCGACGTGTTTCCCGATTTACCATGGTTGCGATAATTGGCGTTACTTTCCCCAGCGTTCTCCGTGCCCTAATGACCTTGAAATCGACTAGTAGTAAAGCCCTAACCAATTAAAAACATTGTTACGTCTTCACAGTATTGAACTCCATCCTTCTATAGCTGTGATGACAGCAAATTAGTTGATACATAGATTAGATTGGTGAACATAAATCAATAATTTTCTTTCAGTAATAAGCGTGCTACAGGAGACAGTTAAGATCACAGTAACAGATCACCATTAACTGATTTAAGCGATTTGACGGAAATTGTTAGATTTTTATGATCAAGAAGTTTATCCGTTCTGACTATAACTTTGCTCTTAACGTCACTTACTTAGTTGTATACAACAATGACAGTAGAACAATTTCTTCTGATAGGATGCCTGAATAGCATTTTGAATCAGTAACTGCTACGAAAACTAGTTTTATCGTATCGAAACTTTGGCTTGCCTTTCTATCTAAGTTAAAAGTAAGCCTTGGAAGCTGTACTTCTTTTCATGAAATCATTGAAATTTTTACCAGTTCTGTTGGCACTGACATTTTGGATGTCCACTTTCAAGTATATTTGTCAGTAATTTTGTGTATGTCACGGTCAACAAAATCCATGTTTTGGATTTCAGAGGATTAACGAAATAATTTCAGGCTAACAGTGGACTAGTTCATACTTGAATACCGTGGCCGGATTCCTTTACAATCCTTGGTAAATAATCTTTTCCGTGACATTTAAAAAATATAACATTCATTTAAAGACTGAATTGGTAAAAAATAAACCAAGAAAGCATTTGTGTAAGTTTATCGATACGTGCAGCCTCTCCATTATTTTAGCTTCTCAGTTGGTGTATGTTGTGATTTTAGTGATCCACAGTACATTAAACACAAGAAGAACGTAACAGTTCATGAAAATCACTTATGTCCGAGGCTGGAATCGAACCGTCTGCTCCAGGAACTACCCGAGCGCTAACCACCATTCTTCCGGGTCGGCACCCGCGATGCCTACAGTAGCAGCGGATGAGTCCTACCAAGACCGCAGCAGAGGGGTCAACTACTGTTATACACATATTGGCCAGCATTACGTTTCCTTGTTCCCAGTTTCCTGTGTATTCCTCGAAACTATATGTCTCATAAACAACAGTTACAAAATATAGAAACAATCGTTCATTGTCATTCATTATTGATTAGTATCAGCTTCTAAAATTTTCGCACTTGTTAAACTTCTGGTTGTATTCTGGGTTACCAGTTGACTGGTAACAATTTCACCCCTCAAATCAGTGCAGGTTCTTTACGGACTACTGTCGGAAGAGTTCACCATAGTATTAACATCAGAATGGAGTGAAAAGTTGGCCTACTATAATAACTTCAAGTAGCAAAAAGCGTATAAATTTCGAACGTGTCCGCTAGCAATCGCAGCAGTTCGTTAATTACCAAATGTTTTAAATCCACGTCCTTGGATACTTACCAATAACGTTTTCGGTAAGAACATCAAACCAACGTTTCACCTGTCGTTTGAGTTTTAACAGCACCACCCACAGAATATTGCTATAGCTAAAAAGGCGTATTAGATTTTTGTTCTTTGCCTGTTTATGAAACACCACTAAAACCACAAAGGTGACAACAATTTGTGAAATTGTGCCTTCAACTACTGACCCCTCATCATGTTTTGTTTTGTTTTGAAAAGAGTGTTCATATCGCCTTAAGCAGCTTTCGTTATTAATGGTAGGTGAAAATTAGTTTTTTTTTTACGCTAAAATACTGTCAACTCAGAATGCGTTTGACGGCATCTCATGTCACCGACAAACAGTCATTTAGTTATAATTTTTTCCGTATGTTTCTAAATAATTTTAAATGTGGTAGTAAGGGAACATCATGTCTTTCATAGCACACCGCAAAATTAACTAACTTCAAAAATCTGCAATATTATGTCAACGCACTCACCTAAAACTATCTTTACATGGAAAATATTGATTTTATCATTAATAGTCAGTTATTTTAAGTGAAAGATGATCGGTATAACGTTTTCCTTTCTTTTGAGCCTAGCGTTTCTTCAAAATTAACTTTTGTTTGAAAATATTAACTTTTAATGTTCTGTATGGACACGTAATTTCTCTTGAATGTTTTAAAAAACTAAAATGAAGTGCTTTCAATGTCTGCACAACTCTTTTATTAACGAAATACAATCCATATTGTCGTTTCTATAACGAATATGTTAAAATATGTCACGTTTTTTTGTGAGGTGGGTGAGTCTCAATTTTGGATATTAACATGAATGTACCACCTACCGGGTATAGTACTGTCTTGGTAGATGTGTATAATGGGTTGAATAAGTCCCAGGATGAAATGTAGCGATGTGCAATTCAGGTCGTTCGGATTAATATGAGCATGGTAGTACCTTCGGGCCCATTCCGTTTCACCCCGGGCTCCCTAGTCTGGGCCCGCGGGTTTGGCTCCCGGGCCGGTTGGCTTCCGGGGGTCATCCAGCGGCCCCGGGGCCGCCAACTGTTTGACGTCAGCCTGGATGGCCGGATAGTGCGACGCCATCGAAACCAACTACGTCCCCGCTACCCCACGGCACCGTCATCTTCCACCACGGCACGGCCATCCACTTCTTCCTCTCCTTCCCCGCCACCTCCACCACTCCTGCCGTCTAACCGTTGCTCAGGGACAGTTACAGCGCCACCACTGACGCCACAACCTGTCGGTCGCTCCGACACCCTTCAGCCGCAGCCTCTCGACCACCTGCGGGGACCATCTTCAGCGCCCCCCGTACAGCCCCCGGCCATCGACGCTGACGAACCGATGCCGTTAGCTCCACAAGTACCTCCACCACAACCTGCACCACGACGCAGGTCGGCACGCATCGCCAGGGGAACAGCTCCGTACTCCCCTGGAGGTAGCCTTCATAGTCTGCTCCAGGGCGCCGCGGCAGACGACCTCGCGACATCGCTTCCCCCCCCCCCCCCCCCGGGAGGGAGGTATGTTCAGTCTGCCAGTAAAGGCCCCTGCCAGGCAGACCTCACACACAACGCGCCTGCACGCCGGGATACATATACGACTCCAAACAGGCGCAGAGGCATCAAAACAACCAGGAAAATAAATAGAATCATCTAGAGGCTAAGTGGGAATATTTCTTACAGAGGGTCGCCGTACTACCACACAACGGAATTCCTGCGCCAGGCCGCCTATATAAGCGTAGCCGGCCGCTCCACCGCCAGTTCCAGCCTGACCGCTGAACCAGCGTCAACTACAGAAGACCACCGGAAGTTCGCGAGAAGTAGAAGCCGTCACTCTACCCCGGATCAGGACCAGGCTGAAATTCTCGACGGTCTTCTGATAACTGTACCCACATTTGTTTATGGTTTGCCTGCTGTATTGTGTACCGAGTAATAAACTTCAAGGAACCGTTAAGTGTAGTTCACTTCAGTAACCTATTGTGAGTTAGCGTTCATGAGCAACTAATAAATAACGGCTGCTACAACTACGTTTTAAGCAGCTCTTGAAAGAGACTAGTTTGTTAATATTTTGTAAACAAAAATTTCAGTTGCGGAATTCTTACTGCTACTTTGATACACGGTAAGTATTTGAATTTCAGAGAAAATTGTAAGAAATAAAATTGCTGCCTTATCAGAGACTGGCGTTTTTCTAAAAATCGAATCACTCTAGAAATACTACCTCAAGTTTTTTAATTAGAGTTTTACGACTAGATCATTAGAGCAAGGGCCTGGGAAGGAAATCGGCCATGGCCTTCTGAAGGAACCGCCTCGGCATTTGCCATGCGTCATATTTCGGGAAATTGTGGATAACCGAAGTCTGCATTACTGATCAGAGGATCACACACCCGTTTCTTCCGAATGATAAAAACCTTTCAACCAATTGACAAATATCAATTTTTGGGTCTTGATTATCGCGTTAACTAATGTAATGCGAGAAAAGATAGGAGGACAGCATAATTCTCATATTATTACTGTTCGTTAGCGATGCATAAGTATAAATATTCAGGCACATCTCTAATATTGTCAATTAGTTCTGAACAGATGAAAACTCTGTAACAATGTTAATTCCAAAACTAAATTATTTGACAAAGTTTCTTTCGCTAATTATGGAGTTTAGGGCATCTTAAAACCGGAATAGATTGTAATGTACCAGTTCCTGTTTTACCATTATTCTTGATGTTTACTTACTGTAATAAGAAAGCAGTTATTACTTTACAAGCGAGCGTGGTGGGTAAATCGTCACTCCCTGCAGGGTGTGTGTTTGAAACTCCGACCGTTCATTTTCACCGTTGAGATAGTTACTGATCACCAGGAAACTAAATACAAAACAAATTCAAAAATTCACTTGGTCATCCACAAATGTATTCTCTGCTAATAACATTAGATATTTTTACACTACACCCTTTTAAACTTGACACAAATCCAAATTGTCTGAACATTATAAGAGAAGCCAGTACCTGTAAGTGACAAGAAGAGTGTCAGATGTGTATTTCACGTATTTTAATTGTTTTAAACTGGGTCACTCATTAAAACTAATAAACAGCTTATGTGAAGACGTGTATCTAGGTACACCATGTTTTGTGAGAAAAAAGTGTTTTCCCGAATTGCAATTTTTGCTTTTGTCATTAGTATCTGGAATATCCGTAGAAGCGTTATTTGTCAGAGCATACGGTAAAAAAAAAAAAAAAAACAAAGTCCTGGTGATTCTATCCCTATTTTTATTTTAACTAAATTAATGAAGAAATCAAGATTCATGTTGTTTTCTGTTTTAATTGTTACTATCAGTACGAGTGCATGTAGTGGTATTTCAAATCGTCAAACAATTTTTGTTACATAAAATTTTGTTCATTTGATTATAAGATATTTTTATGACTTTATTATCTTCCGTTCCTTGTGTAGCATGACTAGCATAGGGATCATTGGTCGAGTAAAATTCTTTGTGAAATGTGCAAACATAAAACTTAATTTCTTTTATCATTATTCTACTTCTTTCTCTATTTAAAATATCTGACAACGTGTAGTAATATTATAATTAAATGTACAAAAATTACCATACTGAAACAGAAGTTTTTTTTTCTAAAATTCATGTTGATTTGAAATGCCATCACAAATTTGCAAACAATACGAACGGGCAAAAAGTTGTGTAAATTAAGAAGTTTTTATTTATTGAAAAAGGAATATTACAAACGAACAGCGAATCCAGGATCTTCGGAACTGTAACCTGTTGGAAAGAACTCGCAGTAGAAATTCTACATTCGAGGTACCAGTGACTTGAAAAAAATTCTATCTCTTCTTTCTGTGTGACTGTTCCAGAATCTTCTTTCCTTTTTTAAAACTTTTATTTTGTGCGTCATCTGTCCTCTTAATTTACAGCGTACTTCAGTTCCATAAAGTACTTTGCTCCATACATACACATTTTAGGATATTAGCGACCTATATAACACAGAAATACAGTTTCGAGCGCAAACGTCGATTTAACATTCAGATTAGGAAAAGCTATGCCGCCTATCGTAATCTAGCGCCGTACACTTACGAAAAGAAAAAAAAAAGCACGCGTATCGATGCGAACGGTGAATTGAGGAGACTTGCAGAATGCGAATCAAACGACAGAGCGAAGTCACCAACCGTGGAGATTGGCTTCCGTCTATTGGCTGCCGACGCATAATCCGGAACGAGCGGGCGGGCGGGGATATCGGCTGGGTGCTTGCGTTTTACAGCTGCGACGACCTCGGTCTGCATGCTCACAGCGAGCAGCTCGGCTAAGCCCAGCAATTGTTTATTGCAGTGCGGCGGCCCAGGCTGCAGCATGTGTGGCACTGCTAAAGCCACCCTCTGCTGTAATCCACACTTAATAGTGTGGCAAGATAAAGCCTTGAGCTCCACGACCTGAATTTCCACTAACAAACAAGCACGGAACTGGGATTTCGTGGGAAGGAGCAACAGTTGCAATTGAGACATTATCTGAGGGAACTGCTATGTAACAAATACGTTTCTCCGTTCTAAGACACTTTATCGCAATTCAATCTTAGTTTAGAGCGGGGGTCCCCAAACATTTTACCCCATCGACCCCTTGATACGATATTTGCCTTCTTATCGACCCCCACAAGTATTTAATAAAAACATTAAATCATTTTTGGCATTTCTGATGCTAAGCAGTAAGGAGGCCTGCATAACAACTCAACGAAATAGTTTATAAAATCCACCCAATAAAATTAACAGAAAAACGAGATACTTTCCACTATTATTATAATCTCAAAAAATAGGAACAAAAACTATGGATAGATGGAATAAATTTCAAGTTACTATCACCTATTGACAACCACCTTACCTCAGTGAGCAAAAGTAATTGCTTGAAAGTTTCATCATTTACTTCACATGACTTCGCAAACAGACCAGAATTGAAAGGATGAGCTTTAATTTATTGACCTGATTGTTAGATCATACCTATTTTTTCATGTACAGGTTAATTGATTCTCTTTAGTATTAATCGACCCCCCTGTATTATTAATCGACCCCGTGAAATCTCTTATCGACCCCAAGGGGTCTGTATCGACCACTTTGGGGACGCCTGGTTTAGAGAAACATAGCTTGGTGGGTAAGCGGTAACGCTCAGGTCTCGCATTAGGGAGGAGGCGGGTTCAAATCCCCATCCCACCATCCAGATTTTGGTTTTCCATCTCAAATGCCGGGATGGCTCCTTCAAAAGGCCATGGCCGAATTTCTGACGGCTAGTCCTTTTCCGTTTCTTATGGCCTCGATGTCGGCAAGGCGTAAAACAAAATGATGATAATAATAATCGGACGAAATGAAATTAACGAATTAAAAGATTAACTAGTATTAAGAAATTACAGCTTCACTTACGTACGCTGTGTAAATGTATCTGGAATTCCATTCATGTTTTAAATTACAGCTAGGCGATAGCAGTAAAAACTACCCGACAGTGGCACATATTGCTCTGTAATGGGCCGTAGTAGTATTAGTAAAATTTGGGAATAAAAACTTATTTAATTTATTCATTGCTAATACGAGTTGAGGCTCTTGTCAAGCAGCTGTGTTACAGCGCAAATGCTATCGTAGCAGGTTTAATTACGCACTTGGTAGCGTCCCATGTGACGATCACATGAACAGTATGCTCTGTTCATGCAGTAAACATAGAGTATTCTAGTGCGGAACAAATCTCCCACCATTAAGTTGTGAAGTCAACGTCACAAGTGTTCTTGTCTCTGATTGGCTGTTTGAGCAATGGTGGCTGTCGAGCCATATGGCACGGTGCGCTCCTTCTGAAATATAGGCGGTATCGCCATATTGCTCCTCCTTCATTCTGTTGGAAGCATTCACGAGGAGAAGATGTAGTCGCTACTAGAACATCTGAGTAGCAGGTAAGACGAATAATGATTTCACTGGCCTGGCTTGCCTCGTAATAACAATATTCTCTATTGGTTAGGTTTCGTAATGTTGTCAAGTATTAATTATGGAAGCAGTTGTGTCTAAAGAGTTATCTAATGGGAAGTTATTTGATGAGCGTTAACAGTTTCATTACGTTTTCTAAGTGTTACTGTGTTTGATATGATTTTGGTGAGCTTAGTAACGTGTTATTTCCTCAGTCCGTCGTAATGTAAATGGTTAACGGATGAATGTGTAATAGTTAGATTTTTATCAATAAATGTTGTTAAATTGTACTGTGCGTCTTGTTTCACTAACCACATAACACTCTTTGTTAAAGAACTCACGTTGCATTCCTAATTTCATATTGTTATAGCTATATAAATTGGTTTTCAGTGTCAGAATGTGCTAAGTTGAATTTAGTAATTTTCTGTGGTTATTTTGCCCACATATATCTTTCGGAATGTTATCTAAAAGCAGTTGCTGTACTGAAACTAAACAGCTGGTGTCAGGTTACATGTTAAGATCCTTCGGCATCCGCCACATGAAAAGCAGCTACATTTCTACTCGTCAAAGGTAAGCACTATTTTGTGATATCAGTGATAACACCCAAGCTAAAAGTGTGTGTTTAACCCACCCATTCGGTTTTCCATCCTGATAGTAGGGATTTAGTTGGCTTTGCAGTAATTAGAGCGTAGATGTTGATACTCAAAATGTGGTTGTAAGGTTATGTTTGGTCTGCACTCAGTAAGCCACTTTGCACGTTACATATTTTATTGTCATCTGCACACACGCACACGACCTCTGTCACAGCTCTGAGGCGCTGCACACTGGCTCGGGGAGATACAACGGAGCTGGTCAGGAGACCAGTACTGCAGTCTTTACTTCGGTTTATAGGCGTTTTCCACAGCCATCAAGGCGAATGCCAGGACGGTCCACAATCTCCGCCTTATAAACTATATATTTCACGAACAAAAAATTCCACTTATCACACACAGAACATAGGTACATATTTCGAAGACAACTCACTTCTTCCATTAGTACGTAGTATTACCTGGCAGTAAGTATAAAATACTTGGCGTCAGCAAGCGATTGCGGTCATAAAACCAAAGTTGCAAATTTGACTATACCAATGGTGAGTAAATCTGATTAGAGGAAACTTTACGAAGTGGTGAAGAAGAAAAAGAATAGCAGTAAAAACAGTGACAGTAAACAATCAAATCAGAACCTAAAGCCTACGACGAAACAAACATAAGAGAAATTGAAGTTTTTAAAAGAACTTTGACATGACTACTGTCTGAAATTTCTTCCCAAAATAAAAACAGAACTTTTCGAACAACGCGGGAACGGGCGTCTTAGGGAGTAAGCGTATCGTTACCTCCCGAGTAATGATACTAGGACCGTTGTTATCTACTTAGGTTACCATGTTATTACTCTTACAGTTCGAGTCGGAGGCGATTTTTGAAATTTGTGGTGTACCTGACCAGTATTGCAATATAAAGTGTTTTGTGAGAAAAACCTGGAAAAGTTTTCAACGTATGAATGAAGTTTACGGTTATGACACACTACGTAGTTCACAGCGTTACGAGCGGTTTAACCGATATTCAAAAGTGGCAGTGAGTCAGCTAATGATGACTTTCGACTAAGAAGGCGTTCAACTGATGTTGTTAAAGTTAAGAAACCGTCATCTCATTTTCACAAAACTCGCAGAAGAGTTCGTATCATGACATTTCACCGAAAAGTTGAACATGTAAATTTCGTTCATCGTTTGATGACGAATGAACAGTGGAGTGGACATTTGCCTGCAACTTCTCCAGTAATCCAACGACGACGAAACATTGATACAAACTATCATAAGAAGAGACTTTGGTTCACGCGTTCAATGTTGAGACAGAAGTTTAATCAACACAATATATCGGCAAAGAATTTCCATGTCCAAAAAAATTACGAAAGTCACGATGCAATTCGATGGAGTTGTGCAATTGGAATTTATGCCTGAATGTCAAACAATCATATATATTATTTCTATAAGGTGTTTTTTAATTTATTTATTTTTTGTCACACGGCAATATCTTCCCTTGATAACTAACCAAAATGTATGAATGGGGTATCATTTTAAAACTTAAGGCCTCTGCTTTGATCATATCATATTTCAAGAAAAGAATTTATCTGAAGTGAAAAAAGTCAATGTTTATAAAATGCGATTTTTTTACCACAAACCATTTATCTCTCTTCATTCCTAACCGAGATCGATAAATGAAATATCTTTTTATAGATTAAGCTCTCCGCTTTTGTTACATGGAATTTTTCGGAATTCGTTCCTTAAAGGGCCAAATTATCATTATTTCCACAACGTATTGTTTTCACGAGCTATTTATCTCCCTTGACAACTAATCGAAATCGAGAAATGAGGAATTATTTTAGAGATTATGGTCTCCACTTTGATCAAATCATATTTTAAGAAAGGATTTTTTTCCGAATTCGTTCCTTAAAGCGTAAAAGTATCAATATTTCGACAATGCGTATTTGTGTCAGTGGGCCTTTTATATCCCTTGATATCAAACCGGTAAAGATAAATGTGGTATCATTTTAAAGATTAAGGTCTGCGCCATGGTCACATCATATTTTAAAAAACGAATTTCTCTGAAATCGACCCTTAAGTGACAAAATTATCATAATTTCCGTAAAGTATTTTTTTTTTTTTTTTTTTTTTTTTTTTTTTTTTTAGGATGAGCCATTTGTCTCTGTTGATATGTAACCGATATAGATAAATGAGTTATCATATTAAAGATTTAGGTCTCTGCTTTGGTCGCATAATTTTTTAAGAACGAAATTTTTGGGAATTTCACCCTTAAAAGGCAAAATTATTAACTGTGAATGTCGTGCGTATGTGACAGTTCAGAACCAAGCCGCTATATGGCAGTTTCACTTATCACAAAAATATTGATAAACTGCTTCACTGGCGTCGATTTTTGTAACAAATGAGGTGGTTTTTCCTTCATCCTACTACAAATCCTCAACCTTACTATTAATTGTAATGGCGAAATTTTCGCACGGGTCATCTAGTAAATCCTTATTACAGTACTATGAATGCGTTTAGGCTGGCTGCGCGAAAAAGTTCGCACAAAAAGATCAGAAGACAAACCACGATTCCTCCACCATGACATAGCGCCTGCTCACTCAGCCTTATCAAGTTGCCAGTAATGTCCTCCCTCATCCTTCCTACTTCACAACATTAAATTCAGTGCTGAAAGGACGCAGTTCTGACACCATTAATGACTAAAAAATTCCTCACTGGCATTGAAGGGGATTTCAAAAGAATCTGACCAACTACTGCTTTGTGATCTGGAAACACAGCTGGGACGGAGATACTTTGAATGGACCAACGAAAATTTATGTGTTAACTTTTACTTTTTTTTGTTTACATAACTTATATTCGGACCAGATTTCTTATAGTCCATTAGAAGAAATTAAGAAGTGCTTTGTTTAAATGGATCTGTCAGTAGGACAGAATGATATAAGTCTGTCTATTTATTCACTTGTGTGTGTACGAATATAGCACTGTACAACGAACAGGTAACATATTTATTTTTCACCAGCGCCGCTGACATTTCTCCACTCCATCTGTGCGTATTAAACGTAAATAGCAGCAATAAGACTGGTGACAAGAAGGTTGTAAAAAACATTTCTTTGTGTATCTCACAAAACGAGATAAGTAATGCAGCAAAAATCAAGAGAAAACCTCTAATGCTGTAGAGATTAATTAAACCACAAGAGAATTCGTTGACGAGTGTTTTGAGCAGTTGGAAAGATATCTCTAAAAACTGTACAAGAAACTCTGCAATAAAAGAAGTGAGAATAATTAAGCTTAATTAATAATCAGAGCTCATCGTTCCTCTGGGAACTGAAAGATAACTAAGTTGAGCAAAAATTTAGATTTTAAATCTTTTTCTTCGATCAGTGTAGTGCGGAAATAAAATTAAGGCTAATCTTCTGAAGTTTTGCTGAAGTTTGTGGTCGGTGAGCAAAGGAAGATAAGCAGTGAGAAAAAGAAATCCCGTGTTATAGAGGACAGCCATTACGACGTTTCACATAATTAGCGGCAAAATGTCTCTCTCCTTTCTTTTTCAATTTCCCTGCGGTGTAGGAGGAGACCATTACCTGGGAGAGACCGCGTTACGCCTCGGAATCGCCTTAAATAAGTGTCCGTGGGGGCCACGGCGACACCAAAGAGTCCTTATAAAGACCTGTACTCGAGTGCCCAGCGGAACAGCCCAGTGTACTCAAGCGCTTGATAAGTGTGTGACATTATGGAGTACCTGCGCATTGGATATACTGCTCGGGTTAATTATGATACAGGGTTATAATGATATGTATAGAGTATAGATGACGGACTTGATTTAATTGCTGGACAGTTTACTTACACAACTACTTTCTTTGAGGGCATTTCATTAACTGCCTACTTTTGCAATTTTAAATCTTTTTTTTTTTCTGTGTTATTGGTAAATTGTTTAGTATTTATATGGATAATATATTTCTGGCCCTGACTCTGATACCGGTAAAACAAAATTGTACCACTCCATTATGTCTGAAATCAAATGCTAGCCTGTAGTCATGGTCGCATCTTCCCTCCCACGTATTTACTCCTCATTCTTCTGCGAATAGCCATTCAATCCAAAATAAAACTGTGAGAACTCTAGAAATACATACAATGAATGATATGACTCTAACTACTGAGAAAAATGTCTACTTTTGGTTCTGTTGCTACCATAGAGTGAATGTCACAGAACTGATACGTGGGTTGGGCTGGGATTTTATGGCGGACAGACGACGTCGTTTTCGTTTGAATTTGTTGGAGAATATGCGAAAATCTTTAGTTTATGAGTGCAACAAAATACTTCTTCCGCCAACCTATTTAGGTCGCAATAACAGGAGGGATAAAATTCGAGAAATAGGATGCCGTACTGATACATTTATGTATTATTTCTTTCCTCTTTCTGTTCGGGATTAGAATGCACTGAATTAGGATTGGTGATTAGCAAGCACCCTCTGCCTCCCACAGTATTTGTGATTTGCAGAGTATAGATGTAGATGTACTAATAAACAGAGTCAACCACTTTTAACTGACAGTGAGTAACAGTTTCTTGAATTGTAAATAGAGATTTAATTCAACATCGTCACCAAAATTTTACAAATACGAATAAATCTTGATGCCAACATTTTATAAATTATAGATACATGGTCTATACCAAAAGTAGTAGGACTGATTTTTTAAAAATTATTGAAGATATGTTTGCAATTCCTTAATACTCTTCGAAATAGTACCCTTGGGCAGCTACACACTTAGATTTACGCTTCTGCCATTGGCCGTACGCCTTCTGGAAGTCAGATTCGGGGACGCTGTTGAGAGCCCTCGTCGATGCTGCTTGAACGTCCTGAATCGAGTCAAACCGCTGTCCCTTCAGCTGTCTTTTCATGCGTGTGAGTATAAAAAGTCAAATGGAGCCAGATCAGAACTGTAGGCGGGATGCAGCAACGCGGCAAAGTCTAATCGGGCCAACAGTTGCCTCATGACGGCGCGCCTTGGCACGGCGCATTGTCATGATGCAGAGTCCAGTTGGCGGAGATGACTGGTCAGACGCGATTCACTCGGTCTCGCATGCGGGCTGGCACTTGCACGTAAAAGTTCGAATTCACAGTTTCCCCAGGGGAAACGAACTCCTTATGAATCACCTCGCGACGGTCAAAAAACCCGATCAACATTGTCTTGATGTTAGATTTGCTCATGCGAGCCTTCGTTGGACGGGAGGACGTCGAAGGCAACTGTTGGCCCGATTCGGCGTTGCCACGTTGCTGCATCCCGCCTACAGTCCCAATCTGGCTCCAACTGACTTTTTTTTATCCCCATGGATGAAAAGGCAGCTGAAAGGACAGTGGTTTGACTCGATTCAGGACGTTCAAGCAGCATCGACGAGGGCTCTCAACAGCGTCCCCAAATCTGACATCCAGAAGGCGTACGGCCAATGGCAGCAGCGTATATCTAAGCGTGTAGCTGCCCAAGGGTGCTATTTCGAAGAGGATTAAGGAATTGTAAACATATCTTCAATAATTTGAAAAAAAAATCAGTCCTACTACTTTTGGTATAGACCCTGTATATGGGGGAAAAAACTTAGTGGCTGACATTGCAATCACAGTTATGTTTTTTTTTTATTATTAAAAAATGTTTTCGTTTTGTGTAGAAGAAACCTTTAAAGCTTTACATGGGATAACTACAAAGAATATCATTCGTAGCTTGGTCCACTGAACTAAATGAGAACGTTTTTCATTATTATAATTATAAAATTAATATAGTATTAAAGATATTGATTGTGCTATCCAGGCGATATATCTTTTGATAGGAAACGCTTAATGATTCCAACAATTATTCATAGAAATATTGACTATTTGTAAAAACGACCAGCATTTACATCACTTACGGTTTCATAAGACAAGCACGAATTTTGGTTATAATATCAGCGAAACTAAGTTTGAATGAGCTAATTAATGTCTGCTTTTCACCTTCTATAATGAAGGCGGGGTTTTTAGTTGGAATTATCTCTATTTTAAGGTTCTTTATTGAAAATGGTGAAAACCTTAAAAATTACTTCATGTCCATCCGTCTGATGTAACATACCCATAATTCCACCACCTTACGATACTTTATGATGAAATTTCGCGGAAGATATATTAACACTTAAAGCAAACCACATCCCTAGACATAAAAATAAAAAAAAATCTATCTCTCTAAACAAATAACATATAAATTAAAATTTTCTTTACATTTAACCCATTGGATTAATTACCGTTGAACTGGTATTCGCAAATATAATCAAGTTTTTTTAGTGAGTTTAAATTTGGTTGCGTGTTTCACAAGATATAAGCTCCGATATATTCGAATATCTGAATCTCTTAATAAGGATTTTCAGCGAAAACTATTTTGGATAGGCCAAGATACAAAGGCAAGGTTTTTTTTTTTTTTTTTTTTTTTTTTTTTTTTTTTTTTTTTTTTTTTTAATTAGCTTTATTGTACTAACAACAAAGTTATATTTTTTTCCGTCCATCAGGATTATGATACAATTAGAAGGAATAAAGGTCGGTATTTTGATGGGGTGCTAATGAAACTGGAAAACTTTTTTTATCAAACGTTTTACCTTCAGAAAAAATTATCTGCCGATCTTGGTTGACGTATTACGTAAGTAGCAGTGCTTAATTATTTAGTATTTCCTCCACGCGTTATTAACAAATCTTCTTGAATATAATTCCAGCATTATTACCACGTCTATTATTTGGTAGTTGGAATGTTGTCATGTTTGTTCTTATCAAAGCGTGAATAAGATCCTAAGATAATCATAAAATAAAAGTTACGGAACGCTATGTTCTGCGTGTCCGACACGCATTAGGCCGTTTTTAATAATAATTTTTTACATGTATTTTTCTTCACGTTCCACTGCCATGCAATGTAAGTTCATTGAAGAGGCAGCATGCTGCTATTCTAATGTCACTTATCGGTTTCTTAATTTTATTTATTTATTTCCTCTAGACAAGATCTGCTACAGCCAATGGCAACGCAATATACTGCCGAAAGCTTTATTAGCGCTACTTTCTAGTTTTGTAGCAAAATACGGAATACACCATACTGAATATATTGGTCATTTTTTTCTAACAGTTTTTCTCTGTTTGGTCTAAGGTGTTTGGAAATCAGTGTGTAGTGATGCCCTTCACAGTGCGAAACAATATTAGGAGAAAAGGGTTTGAATGTTCTTTGTTGTATCATACGGTCACGGAATAATTTGTGCGTATTACAGTCTTTTCTATACATATACATATAGTTTTGTCATCTTTTCTTGCTCTATGCATTACGCTTATAAATGGGGGATATAAGTTGCTTTCATGAATTGTGAGATAATGTTGCTTGAGTGAATTATGCAATTCTTCTGAATGAAACAGGGGCTAATATGCTATTGTACTAAAAATAGCATTTTCTCTGTAGTTTATATTGTCAACCTCCTTCGGAAATGCAAGCACTAATGTTCTTGTTAGTTGCGATTAACCTTCTAATGATATGTTTTGAGGTAATTTTAGTAAAATTTGCTATAATTCATTCTTTGCTTCTCACATGCCGTCAGAGGTTAAATGACCTGAATTCGAATATTGCAACTAAGGTGGTCTACACACTCATCACGATTTTCATATTCACAATCTTTTTTACAATTCCCTTCTGCAGAGATTATATTTGGACGTAATGTGGGTATTCTAACGTATATTGAACTTTAAGTTCGTTCAGGGGTAAAGTTGTGATTTAACCTATAAATATACTAAGCTGTAACCCGTCAGAGTGGCTCAGTTGCACACTGTGGATCTGGAACGTACAGGCCTGCGTGTATCTGCCTACCTGATCGAGGCCGTAATCACAAGGCGAATGCTGGGACGGTGCTCAATCTCAACCTCATATACTACATATTTCACAAACAATAGTATACATTTATCTTACACGTTTCGCAGGTAGATAGAAGCACAAATTTTCATCCTGTATGTTAGGAAATTTCTAGCGCTAACAACCTTACAAGTAATAGGAATGTGTAACCATCTTAAAGCAAAATTCACAAATTGTCCTTCTTTGTAAAACGGGCGGTCGATGTTTACCGTGGCCCTCGGTGGCCAGCGGAAAAAAATCGGAACAAAGTCTGCACATTAATGATTTTCTTTTAAAAATGAGTTTGGGCCACTGTAGAATGACCTACTAATAAGGAATCAACTGTTTTCAAATTTGTCTCTGTCTCCCAGCCTGTCTGTTTGTATGAACGGAATTCACCCAAAACTACTGGTCTGCGTTTGGTGAGGTTTTGAATAATCTACGGCCCTTAATACTGAGAGTAAGACAGGGTAGGTTTAATCCTTACAATAACAATTTATAACAGTGATTTCCAAACCTGTGGTTTGCGAAGATACTGCAAGTATTCCGCAGGCATAACATCATTTAGTTAATATATACATAATTCACTTTCCGTTACATACCCGCATTTGCGTAGGAATTCAAAACATTTAGATTTAGTTAGAGAAACGCTGATCTCCACGAACGAATTTGCGGGCGGCAGCTAGTATTATATTACGACAGAGGCTGAGTAAACGTTAAGCTCTTGTAGTCTCCCATCTGGTTGAACACAACAGATAAGGTTGAGTTCGTCTCCGATCAATCACTCCTCGGTTCGTTTTACCAAAGATATGTGATCATGTGATAAAGAGATATTACATTCCTACTATAACTTATTGGTAGTAATGAGCAGGTAATCAGTGACAATAATTGAAAAATGTAGTGGAAAGAATGGAGTGTCTTTAATAAATTCACTGAACATAAATACATGAATAAACATATGAAATACTTGAATTATATGCATAAAAATAGGTCTCATGAAATTGCAAATCATTACTAATCAAATCTTGTCACTCGGAATATCTTTCTAAGCCAGAAGAAGAGTGAATAATACATTAGCCTTTACCTATAAAATTCTGCATGACACCTGGCGAGGTGTTCAGTTATCAAGGTGGAGAAGAACTTCCACGAGCGCCGGCTACACACTGCCTTCCGGGCTGAGAAAAAAGGTGGTGGGGGGGGTCACTTTTTTCCCCCTTTCTGCTTAACGTCTCAACAGCGTGGTCTTTAGAGACGGGAAAGGATGGGGGGGCAAGGAAAGGAAAGGAATTCGGCCATGGCATTTTGAATGAAGCATCGCGGCATTTGCCTGGAGTGATTTTGGGAAACCATGGAAAATCCAAATTTGGATGCCCGGACGGGGATTCGAACCGCCATCCTCCCGAATGTTAGACGAGAACGGTAACCGTTACACCACCACGTTCGGTGGGGGGGGGGGGAGTCACGAGAAGCTATTACCATTGGCTTAGGATCCCTTACGAGGTGTTTTTGAGCTACTATAGTGGGGAGCTCGTTTCCCACGGGAAGAGCATTTGCTTAATCTTGAAGCTCTGCTGTGTGGAATGGAATTAAATTATTTGTCTGTAGGCTTGAGAAAAATCACTCCTAGTGAGAATAGTATATTCTATAGCTAAAAAAAACCCTCAATATGCTACACTCTTGTTAGCTATTTATTACATCAACACCAAATTGAGTGTATTTTTTTCTGTGACCGATCATTCCTTACTCTAGAATTCACTTATGCGAGCTGCGATGAGGGAGGAGATACCTGCATCATGGTACGACTTTTCCAAGAACTAATGAATATTCAGGGACGGTAGATGGACTATTTGGAAGGTACAAAATAGTTAGTTTTTTTTTTTTTTTTTTGCTTATGACTTTAAGCTTAGAACCGGGATAGGACTGGTGACAAGGAACGTGAAGGAATTCGGCCATGGCCTTTTGAAGGAGCCGTCCCGCCATTCACCTGGAGGAATTGGGGAAAACCATGGATAACCGAAATCTGGATGGTCGGACGGGGATTCGACCCGCATCTTCCTGAATGCGAGGTCAGAGCATTGCTGCTCAGCCACCATGCTCGATCGGTACGTGCAAAATGTATGTTGAAGACGTGCAGTTGATAACCGGAGGCACCTGCTCGTGCGCAGGGTCTGCCATCGAACATGAGGCGTGATTTATGGGGAGTCTCTGCGGTCGCGTCCCCCGGCGCCAGCCTGAGATATAGCTGCCCGGGGAGGTGGACCGGCCACAGCCTAAAGGCGTCTCGCAGTTTTTTATTTTTTTTATTTTCTCCGCACGCGGTACTACTTGGAAACTTGACCAATCATTCTACATTCCCCTGGCAAGATTTTTAGCGAATAATCTGCAACCATTTCCAGCATTATTTCCGATGAAACACTCTCAATCGAGTAACAATTATAAGAAATCTTGTACGAATCTGTCAATCATTCACCAACCACATTAGAGTTTGATGTCTTTTGTTTATTTTATTACCTTCTATTAAGAGATGCCAATCTCCAATTATCTGCTGATGTTGAGCGAATTTCGATGAATTTTCCACTGACTTGTGACTGCTACGTTATCCTTTCTATTAGCTGTTATGACAATCAAGCGTGCGTAAGATTTTTTTTTTTTTTTTTTTTTTTTTTTTTTGTAACAGCAAATACATAGTAGTATTTGAAGGCACCGATTATGTGTTCGATAACCGAAAGACGAGAATTATTTACACTTAATAATTATTATAAATTCGAAAGCAACTCTCTCTCTCTCTCTCTGTTAGGTTTTCGCGGCTAAATGCCTAAACAAATGCAAGAAATGCAAGAAAATACTATCTATCAGTAGGAGATAGGATACTTTTTTCGCGATAGATAAAATATTTTTAAATCTAATCGAACGCCTCCTGCCATATCTAGTATATTCCTTCCTATGCACAAACGATTACACGTTAAGATAGGTGCAATGCACCCTCCGTCACCCACTTTTAGTGAATCGCGAAGTAATAAAAATAGTAATAGTAGTAACGATGACAGACACACGGATAGCGTGTGTAAGTCTCTGAAATATTATATATCGGTCGCTCAGGCTTTGATTCTTCCGTAGTAACCTTTTACATAACTTACAGCTTTCTATAGCAAATTTTAGTAATAATATTCTAAGTCCACGCGTACGAAGTCGCGGGTAACAGCTATTACTGCATATGTGGTTTAAAAAATCCTCAATCGTTCTTTTTGATTTATTTAATTGCAGGAAAGGTTCACTATTTTATAAGTTTGGTGTATGTGTTAAATAACATCGCCAGACCGAGCGTGATTGTAACGATGTGGTCTTGCATTAGGGAGGACGCGGGTTTGCATCCCCGTCGGTCCATCCAGAGTTGGGTTTTCCATTGTTTCCTGAAATCACTCCATGTGAATGCCCGGATGGTTTCTTCAGAAGCCATGCTCCCAGTCTTTTCCGCCTCTAATGACCACGAATTCGAAGAGGCGTAAACAGTAAAAAAAAAACAACCTCGCCGCCGGCCATAAAAATTTAGGGTAGTACGTTGATCCCCAGTTGCAGGGTTCCTTCCCGTGTTATACGTAATTTTGTCAAGACAAAAAAGGAGAAGTACCTAGAGAAATAGTATGCATCTGAAAATTGCAAATACGCTGGTATAGATAAATATTAATAAGTGGATAAATAAGGCGTGATGATGTAATAGAGACGTGCTGGCTGATCAGCCAGTGCCACAAAAAGGAAAACAATGCTTTTCGTCAGATGAGTAAAACTTTGATTCTTATTCTTTTTCACCACCTTTTCCCAACTTCAGTGATCGGCTGCCTTCGACAAGTTTTCTTATCTTTGGCGTGTTCAACTTTGGAGCTTTGGCTTCACGGCTGATTTCATACGTACTGCCAGCTCGTGCGAAGTACTAATGGGTGAACTGAATTGTTTCCACGGTTTGGAGAGCTAAGCGTTAAATGATGAACCACAGACATATCGATGAAAGCCTTTTATTGATGGATACTCTTCTCTCTCAGACATGTTGATACGATCGATAAGGAACAAAAGGAAACCTACTGCTTGAGGCCTAGGATGACTCTTATTGTAGAAATCACGCCTGACATAAGAAAAAAAGAGATGGCAGGTCCCTGTGGAAAATCAATGCAAAAAAAAAGACAAACAGAGTGAAGAGTATTGGAGCGAGGCGTGATGAGATACACAGCGAGGGCTGAATGGGAGCGCCTGAGGCGCGCTGATCCATCAGCCGCTGTCTCCAGCACAACACTTCACTGCTGTGTCCTTCAACAAATCAGCCTGCAGTCGGCAGGACCCAGGTTCGAATCCCCGTCTGGCCATCCAGATTTCGGTTTCCGTTTTTTTTCTGAATTGACTCCAGACAAATGGTTCCCTCAAAAGGCCATGGCCGAATTTCTATCCGTTCATTGCTCCCGGTCCTTTGCCACCTATAATGACTTCGATGTCGTCAAGGGGTAAAGACAAAATAGTAAGAAATGCACTTAATGGTCTTTTGAAAAGAAACAGGATGATTTCGCCTTTATGAGATAGTCCTCTCTATACTGCATCGTAGTTCCTTCCAGTAGTACCACGTTTCCAGAAGATTTGAAGCACATTTCCTCTCTCGTTCAAGCAGATCTCAGATATGATAAATTACCTTGCTCACTGATGATAATAACCTAATGGGGGAAATTTAGTAAGGTACTGGCTGTTACTCGTGACTTCGTACGCGTGGACTTGGAATTATATTTGGATATAAGAACTGACGTAAAAAGGTGTTCCAAAAAGCACAAAATCAGGAAAATATGACGGGGAAGCCATCACACTACTATTCTACCATTGAACCTGTCTCATGAAGAGAACCAATTTGCAACCTGTTTAAAAATAGGGGGAGTCAACAGTGGGAGACTGCATACCACAGTTCCTCCGGAAGATTTTTGTTTATGGTTTAAAGTTATGTCGCTTTCTGGGAATATCTTACGTCAGTACCGTTTAGTACGCAAGTGTTAAATTTTTCTGCCCTTTGCTAAGATATAGATCCTTTGGGGGTTGGAGATCCAAACTGACTGCGAGGAAACAAGGCCTGAGTGACCGGTAGAACATTACGGAGACTTAAACATGCTATCCGTGTTTCACCGTTCGGTTGGCTTTCAAAATTTCACCACAAATATGTTATTTACCAATAAAAAAAGTATCCTATATTCTTCCTAATGATACATAGTATTTCGTTGTCAGATTTCCTCAAGATTGGTGTAACCGTTTAGTTGTGAAAACGTAACAGACAGCGAGACAGAGTTACTTTCGCATTTATAATATCAGTGCAGATAGAGTAGATTCCTCTATCCATGCGGTGGTGATGTAATCCATTTTTTAAAATTCTGATGTGATTTTCGGTATAATTTTTATATTGGGGAGAAGATAATCAGGGAACAGGTGCATCCAGAGTTTTTGCATCAGTTATTGTTAAGTGGTGTGAGCAGCTAGTTGCCCCAAACGGTGAAACACGGCTATTGTCGAAACACACGATACTACTGTCCTACTGCAGTTAGTGGCCATCCGCAAGTGAAATACGAAACTCCTATCAGAACATGTTGCGGATTTCTAGTTGTGAATTACTTAGTGGAGAGAGCAATCACAACCAGAATGACTTCACGGTGGAGCCGGATTACGCTCGACAGCACAATTTAACTTTTCTTCCACAGACGACACGCCATACTCACGGTGGCAAATCGAGAAACAGATGCTAATCACTGCCACGTATGATATAGTATGTTCGTCCACGATGTTCTCCGTTAGGCACTTACACATGAACCCTCTGAAGTACATTTACAGTATTTTGAAGCAGAATGCATATCATCCTTGTAATTAAATGAATACTTTCAAAATTGTGATTCTAACAGTAAACATTGTATGGTAACGTCCCCATTGTAATTTTATAAGTCCCATAGCCAAATGACGTTAAATATTAATGCAGATTTAATTAATGCACAGAAGATATGATTCTTGCCACTTCAATTGCAGCAGCAGCTATTCAGATAAGGTTGCCAGAGGATACAGCGGGTAGAAGCCTCTAAATTATGTGTGAGGCGAAAGTAGGCGTTGATTGAAGTTTCCAACAAGACGATTACGGAAATTAGATAGAATCATAAAAATGTTAGAGGACAGAGCATTAACCTTTATCACAGACGTGCCACTACAGTAGTTTAAAAAATCACATGATTTTGTCAGTGAGATTTTATATCTTTAAGCAAGCAATTCTTGTATATATATATTTCGTATCTCGGAAACGACTGTGACGATTTGGATGAAATTCGATATTTAGATAACGTTTTTTACTTTTAAGATTACTTAAATTGTTGTCTTCCCTACAAAAAAGCGAGTTTACAAAATAAAAACGTTTTGCTCTTGGTATCTCGAAAACGGCTCGAAAACGGCTCTAACGCCATCTCGTGGATGATTCAGGTACCAGGAAGCTAACTAATAGTACCAGGAAGCTAACTAATATTTTTCTCTTTGGTTTCAAGGAACTTATATATTTAAATGAATATTTCTTGTATGCTTCCTGAATCGAGTGAATACTAGCGCTGAATGTTTAATTGTAAAACATTTCAAAAGAGGATATTTAAAAAGTGGCTTTGTCAGACGTGATACTTTATTTGTCAAAAACGTCTTTGAAAATAATATTAGCAGTAATAATCTAATCATTTCAAGAAAACCTAATAGAAAATCGTCTCAACCAAGTTACTCGAACTTCGCCCAGTGAAGACTCAATTGAAGAAAATCTTGATCATTATTCACGATATTTATTTAACCGATTGCAGTTCTTAAGTAAGTAGGAAGGAAATATATTGAATGTATAACAAAATATGTAATTAGTGGGGAAAAAGGTGGTTACTGCACTAGCTCTTAAAAAATTCTGGCTACGATCGTGGGTTCAAATTCCGGTGGGAGCAAGAAATTTTAAGATATGTATTTAACCATATGAACTACGGTAGGGCGTTCTGTGGTTGGGATTCTACGTTAAATTGTAGAAAAGCAACTGGCCGTCCTATCTCTGATACAATTGGTTAATATGCTTCCTTCTATCCAATCCAATACTGTTATATGAGCAACTCTTGAAAACAGATAAAATGGGGGCTGCACCACTTTCGGAACCTCGGCGAAATTATAGTAACCTGTTGAAATTTGGTTTAATTGCTTCGTCAACAAGTCCTCTTCACATTTTACGCTTTTTTTTTGCGGAAAATTCGCTAGAAAAATAAAAAATGCCGAAATGTGATGCAGAGCAACTGCGAAATGCTACCAGCACTGCAAAAATAACAAAAAAATTAACGGTACAGGGATTATATCAACCTAAACAGTTTCGTTTCGTCATAGATATCGTAGTTATGTTGAAATATAGCCTGGACCAACAGAAAATTTTTACTCAATATGGCAGGGGTGGCCAACCTGTGGCTCGCGAGCCACATGCGGCTCTTTGAAGGATTATTTGTGGCTCTCGATAAGTGTACCCGAGTTCCCTTTTCATTTTTGTGTTATTATATTTTTTAAATGATTATTATTCTGTATGTGTTTCAAAATGTCTTTTAAATTACTGACAAGAAATATGAAAGACTAAGTGCAACGTTGTAGCAAATTTAATTTCCGTCCAAGTTAAGAATGATATGACTCATCGAAAACTGTGCGAACGAACATAAACAGTGGCGTAATTGACCTACTCCAGACCGATTTTGAATTAGTAAACTTTCATTGCAACGGACAGTTGACATTGTGCTCTGGAGGAAACAATTTGTATCACTCTTGCTACTGGTATAATTTGTAATCTGGAATTTTTGATAAGTTAACCATAATTTGTTTCGTAGTATGTAACACGCGTAGTTAACTATAATTTGTTTCGTAGTATGTAGCACGTGTTTTTATTGTTTTAATAACACAAAACTTTTATTTTCTAAATTTCCATATTTTTTCCAGTTCTTTTAAAAATATGACGACAGAGAACGAAAATAGAAGAAGAAAATACGAGCAAGAAAATAGAAGTTTTAATAACGAGTGGGAGGAGAATTTCTTTTTTATTGACAGTAACGGAAAAGCTTTGTGTTATTTGTAATTCTACGGTAAAAAATTACAAAGCTAGCAATATACGTCGACATCATGAAACCAATCATCCTCAGTTTTCGAATCAGTATCCACAAAATTCCAAATTAAGATCAGATAAACTTGCTTTTGAAAATAGATTTCAAGACTTGAAATATTTTAAATAGTCTCTTGGTTTTTTGCTAAGTCCATTTGAAATTAACATATTTCAATGTGATTTTTCCATTTCCAATATAATTATGACCAAAAAGGCATCTGGAGGATTAGAGTTAATAGAGATGCAAGAAGATCAAGCTCTACAATTAAAATATAAGTCGACGCCGATTACTGAATTTTGGAAATTTGTATGAGAATCGAAGTATCCTGAATTAAAAAAGGCTGCTTGTCGAATTATTTCAATATTCGGAACAACGTACTTATGTGAATCATTTTATTCCACTTTAAAATTCGTGAAATCCAAACACCAATCAGTATTAACTAACCAGCATCTCAAAGAATTAGTGAGAAGTGCTGTCACCAATTATTCACCAAATTTTGAATAATTATCAAGAGAAGTAAAATAAATGTGTTTAATTTTTAATATTTAAATTCAATACACATATTTTGTAGTTTTATTTTCAATATATATAATTTCTGTAAAAAAATTATTTCCTTTTTTGCATACCTTTTAAATACGTATTTAATTGCGGCTCACTAAAAATTTAAAATTTTGAAAAATGGCTCGGACTATCAAGAAGTTTGGCCACCCCTGCAATATGGTGTATTTGTTTACAATGCAAGCAATCTCTGACTGCTCGTTTCTATATAAGATGGCGGGCATCACCGTATTACAACTCGGATAAAAATTGTCTATTTGTCAATTAAATGCGACTTTTTCCAACGGAGAAAAGCTGAAACGGCACGAGAAAACATTACAATAAAAGATTAAATCAACATTTTAAGAGACTGATTTTTGAACACTGACGTCATCAAACGGCTGTGCGTCGGTGTCAAATTTCGGCATTTTAATTAAATTCCTGATAAGTTTTCCGCAAAGCAGAGCTCAAAACGTAAAGAGGACATAATGACGAAGCAATTAAACCAAATCTCAACAGGTTACTACCAATTTAACGTCGGTTCCGAAGGTGGTGCAGTCCCCGATAAAATTAATGTCTCAGAAACGCCTCTAAGGATTTTGATGAAATCTTGCATATTGAACAGAAATCGAAAGATGCCGAGCGAAGATCGGTCACCAAGGTACTACTCTTTAAATACTCAAAAGAAAGCTACAACTAGTAACGACTAATAGGATGTTTCGCACTTATATGTTGAGAGGTAATCATCTTAGATATTTCTCTAATAACATTCTGAACTCAAATTCAGAAGTACCTACAACCTGATTCGGCTTTCAAATTTTCAGGAGATACATACACCATGTCTGATCACTTATGATTCTCTCGTTTTGTAAACGGTTGCATGCGAAGAAGAAGTATTTGCTTAAAGAAATTAAAATTTTATTTAGAAAAAGGCAAGAACCAATCGCTTTTTCCAGTATCTCCAATGCAATCAAACAATATATCTTTGATGGTCCGTTCGGTCAAGTTCATGCAGATACGTTGTCCGGGGATACTGCACGCATAAAAAACGCAGGACTGCCTCGAGTCTAAAACATCCCACGAAATACGTAGGACCAGAGAAGAGGCAAACTTGAGTCTCTGCAGCATCCTCCAGAGATTAAACTTTCCTCCCCCTCTCCCAGCGCCTAACCACCCATTCCCAATCTCAGAGTGGAACACCGCCAGAAATGTCGATATTAGGACCCGCGAGGCAAATGTGGGCACCAAATTTTGTCTTAAATGCGCCACGTCACTTTTAATGCAAAGACGTAGAAATAAATCTTCAAAATGTTGAACTATAGCTGAACAAAATTTGTTGGAGGAAATTTTTTGTTGTTTTCTGCTCCTTTTGTCTGTTTTGTTTTGGGCTTCATAGCTTGTAATATCTTCTCATAACATTCTTTAACCCAGCAAACGTCTTACTAAATTTTAGTTTGCATGATTCTGGTTTCAAATATCACAAGTTCGTCTTCGAGGCCAATAGTTTTCTTTCAACATAATCAGAAATTGCCTTCTAGAGAAAAAAAAAAAAAAAAAAAAAAAAAAAAAAAAAAAAAAAAAATGGACAAAAAACCCGTTTCTTTCGCAATCTGCATGCCAAGTAATCTTTCTAAGTAAACAACTGTTTCAGTTTCCCCTCCGACGGCGCAAGACTGGCTCGCATTTTCGAAGTTCGCCATCTCTGGGAGAGCGGGGAAAGTAAATAACAGGGCCACACGGAGTTCGGTTGACACGCAGTGGAGGGCAACCATCTGTTTGACGAGTGAAAATACAATTTCTTCTGAAGTCGTCAACAGAATTTAAATCATTAAATTCTTGAGAAGCGATCTTGAAGAAACGAGTAAAACGGTCGTTAGTTGGTTTTAAAAGCAATGTCGTGAGACTTTTTTAATTTGAATCTTTATTAAAATGGTAATAATCGCAGTAGAGTGGAGGGTCATTTTATGGAAAAGGTTAAGTTGGGTGGAAGTTAACTTCTAAAATTTGACAGGTCAGAAGACTAATGATATTTTTCTCAGTTTTGCAATTTGCGGGGAAATAATAGACAAAAACTCACCACTGCATCTTTCGATATTGCACTCTTTATATTTGTGTAGTTGTTTATTGAATGGTCATCATATACGTAGATTACTAATTGATTGTGAAGGCAATGACGAAGTCAGTTTTCGGAACAATATTTTTTCGTCATCGATATTTGGGGCACAATTTTTCGTGGGTTGTTATTTCACCGTCTCTTAGATTTACCTTATCTCTTTTTTAATGATTGCTTGGTGCGTGAGCGGAATACTCAGACCTAACATTCGGGAGCACTCATGTTAAAATTCTCATTCGGTAATCCAGTTGTCAGTTTTCCATGGTGTTCCGAAATCATTCCAGGTGAATGCGCGGATGGTTTCTCGGAAAGGAGATGGTCGTTTCTATAGCTGTGGCCAGATTAATTGGCGGGTCAGTGTGAACGCGCTGTTGCCGTACTTGGGGACAATCTCGCGATGCACTCTCTTTCTATCACCTGAAAATTGCAACGCTGTGCGGCCTGTGATGCCTAGTATGAGCGTCAACAGCTCACTACCCACCCCCAAACCTTCCACCTCCCTTTCACGAAAAATGTGTGAACCTGAGAATCGGAATTAGAAAGTGTCAGTGTGAGTGTGACCTTGCTCGAGAGAGGAACAATAAATACTTTGTTTGTTAATCATCTGGATTCTACTGATTAATAAATATTGTGAACCCATTTCATTTATTCCTTGATGTTCCTAAATGATGCGACGTGTGGGTTAAAAAAGATGAATATTTGTAATCAATGCAAAAGTCTTAGCATTATGGTGCACATTATAGCATTATTATTATTAAGTTAAAAATGAACTCCTCCCACAGTAACCCATTACAATTTAGAGGCAGTCAGTGAGATGGCTACCATTAGTTCATAAAGAAGAAAAAAGTAAGTCATAAATCCCTCATATGGTAAAATAATATGTCAAGAGTACACCCTAACAATATTTGTAAAATTGTAAGGGTTTGTGACTGCTATACTAAAAAAGTGTAAAACTGTGGAAGATGCAGAATATGTGTATCCATATGAAGTTTAGTATCGAATGAAGATGAAAATCGCTTTTAAAATATCATGAAATATTCACAATGTAAGACGTATAAAATAATGTGGTGTTGTGAATTACTCTTTTTATATATAATCTTGCTCCTAAATTAATTAAGTAGTCTTAATGATACTGTCTATCCATAAGAACGTGACGATCTGCAGTAAAGAGTCCGACACCTTATTAAATGCAGTCCCTTTATAATTAAGAAGAATTGTTAGTATTAGTGATTGTTTGATAATTCATATTAATTAATTAACAGCACTAATTGAAAGGCCTCAAGTTGGGGCAGGTTATAATCAACGACTCAGAAACTATTAAAAAACGAGTTCATAAAAGCAATGATTATTTTATGTTATACAATACAAAAACGTCGAATAATTTTGATTCTAAACGATGATGTGTATTAATGCAAGACTTTTGTACGAAGATACACTAAGTAATTTGTTGAATATTGTGAAGAATGTAACTGGATACGAGAATGTCTAAATTCGGGACGATACCAACCGCTGTTAATAACTGCTGCTACGTTGACAAACGTTCAGCAGTTAGCAGTTGGTCAAAATAATTTATGATTTTTACTCGTTCCCATTGTAGGACAAAGTGCATACCTGTGCAGTGGAACAACGAGAACAATAGGCTTGTCTCCCACTGGCTCGATCGTTACATGATCAACGCATTTAATTAAATATTTGCTTTGCCGCTTAGTGGCGCCTGCCATTCTGTCCCCCACGCACCTCTGATGCGTTCACTGGGTTGCCTCGCTGTAGGGGAGTCTCCGTAACGTCGTTAGGCGCCCAGCTCGCGCCAGCCCGCTGACATTTCAGATGGCGGATGGAATTAAGGCGGAAATTGCCCCGGAGGCGGCCACCACCGCTCCCCGGGGCGCTGCCCAGCCAACGCTCGCAGCATCACGTCATAATTAAAGCGCCGGACAGTTTCTACGGCAAACGGCGTCACAGGCGCCGACACTACTTGGCAGCGTTACGCTCTATGTGTCTCTGTGAGTGACGGCACTTTAGTAAAGTCGGAAGGGAGCGGATGGGAGGAAGCACGCGTCCGTGTCAGATGTTTATTTCGTCATCTCTCACTCTTAACAATATTATAGTGTTACTAGACTGAAGCTACTAAATTCTAGGCTAACTCAATGTTGCCGCTTAGAAAAATAAAGAAATGCCGAATTTGATATCACTGCGTGTTGTGTTCCAGGAACTTGCTTCGGTTATCCAGCAAACTAAATGTAATGTCGGAAATGGTAATAGAAGACCTGGTGACAGTATCTCACAGGCTGATGAATCCACCTCTATCGTACCCTCCTATGCTAACAAGGTAATCCCACCGCTTAGAGGAGACCTACTGTTTAACGTGGAACCCGAACAAAGGACCAACTTGGCATACTCAAATGGTCAAAGCAAAGCCCGTAAAACTTCCTGATCCCACCGTGATTTGAACGTAGGACCTCGAATTTTTATTGGTGAGCACCTTAACCATTTAGATACCAGACAGTTCAGCAATATGCAGTCAGCGACGTGTGATGGCAGCTGTTCGATACATACAGTAAATACCTTGGCATAACATTTGATAAACTCAGCTGGGCATATTTCGTCGGACAGATAGTAAGAAATGATTTCAAAATCGTTCACTTATTGGAAAGAGTGACTACAGGATCTACCGGAGAAGTTAGGGAATTGTGTTACAAAATTTTGGTCAGACCTTTGCTTGAATATGGTAGTATGGAACCCACATTTTGGGTATAAAATACATGAGTTGTAGGGGTTGCAGAGAAGGGCTGCTGGATTTGACTCGGGAATTGACCGCAGAACACAATCAGTTAAACATATGATATAGGAGCTGGAATGGGATTCATCGCAAAAACGGGAAGGGGGTGATGAGAGCCATGGAAGTGTACAAGGCGCATATTGGTGATTAGGCGTGGAAAGATATTGATGAAAGAATGAGAAGAGGTGCATGGAAGGGAAAAGATGACCATGACCACAAGCAAACACTCGATTTCAGGCACAAGGGTGTGGGTAGATTTTCTTTCATAAGTAAGACGTCAGGGATTGGAATAATTACCAAGAGAAATGATGAATAATTAACCAAAAACGCTGAAAGAATTTTTTTTTATGGCTTTTGGCAGCTGAGGCCATACAGCCAGCTCAATGTGTTATATTAAAGCTTCCAGTGAATCAGTTAACTCTAGTGTTTATATAGTCTTCAAAGTGCGGACGCCATAGGACGGACAGGACACACACACAGACAGACACACAACACTTAACATCCATGCCCGCGGCCGGATTCGAACCGGCGACCTTCGGCACGTGGAGCTAGCACTCTAGCCCCTACGCTACCGAGGCCGGCCTGAAAGAATTTAAAGTTGAAATTAGTACACGACAAAAGTAGCAGGGGTGAAATGGGTGTATAAGTAAATTGCCATCGGAGCAAGGGCTCCATTGCAATTAAATTAATGGTGGTTACGCGGAGCTATGGCCAATGTTGGTTCAAATCCAGGTACGATTACCCCAGTCATCTTCGTTACGGATTTTATGTGATTTCTGAAATCAGAAAGGCGAATTATCGAAGATCCTCACTTATCGTCTATATATATATATGTGTGTGTGTGTCGGTATAACACAAAAGAATAATTTGAAACACGTAACACAGAAAATTAAGCGATACGATGGCAAGCAATATTTCTATCTTTCCTTAGATTATATCGTTCTCATTGACCGTGGATGTCATCACTGAACGTTAAGCAGAAAGTTGGGGTTGCGCAAACTATAGATACTGACTTCGCTCGTCACCCATGGAGGTGAAGCAGGACTTGCGCAGAATAAGTTGATCGACTATCGGCTCTTTTCGAGAAGACACCACGAATGCGCGCCTGTGCGGACCCAATCAAGTTCGCATAGACGACATATGTGAATGAGAGATTCCAGCCAAGAGATACTGAGACGCGAGGTTTCTGATTTTAACGTACGATATAATCACGACGGAGGACGACTGGCTGATTAAATCTAATGGGATCTTTTGCTTCCCGCGGATGTTAAATGGAACTTTGCGCCGCAGAAGGGCGTAAGAACGATGACAGTTAGAGAAGCTCAGTAGTTGATGTCTGGGCATCGAAGGGAAGTTTAAACTGCAGCCTCAGCAGATTTGCAGTAGGTTGTTAGGTTGGGTGCACCAGTTTGTATAAAGCGTTTTAGAGGGAATCTCACATAACTGTGTCAGGGAAGGCAAAGTTGCTTTATTTGATTTATCAGTTGTTGTTTCATGGTTTGTTGGTGGCTTGAAGAGACGACACACTTCGACGCACAGCGCACAGACTGTAAAAAAACATTTGTTTTTACTTGGTTAATTTAATAGTCAGTTTTAAATTTATACTGAAAGTTCTGCTCACAGTTTTATCAATTGACCTGTCTAAGGTAGGTATCGGTACTTCGCAGTTTATTCTTTAATCACAGTCGCCACCAGAGGTTAGCCTAAAGTACTAGAAATATAAAATGATACACACACTCATCGGGAATACCAATAGCAACACTCGTTTTATTCCAATAGTTTGTGCCATACACTAGTACTCTGACCACCAACTGGAAATCATTAAATAATACTTATCCGAAGACTACAGATTCTTATTGAGTGAAAAGTTGATTAACGAACTACTCCTCATCAATAAGAAGCATATTGAATGTTCACATAACAGTTGCTAGTCTACTATAACACTTTCACTGTTCTCTTAATCCGTGTAGGTGTACTTTTCACTGTATGACGTGTTTCACGGAATCGACGTCCTGCCAAATTACATTTACCGACGCGGACGCACGATTTTCGTATCCAATTGCCCGATAATGTTTTTCCGAATGTACCAAACACATGTACACGCCACCACACTGTTCCCGCCACCGTTAACACTTGACTTACTACTGCTCTGCCACAGAGGTTAGTCTCTCGCGGCATATCGATAATCGATATTTATACCGATAATCATTAAACAAAGATTGCAAGCCCAATGTAATGTTACAAGACGTCATTGACATCGTAAAGTGTTATACATCTTCGATCACCACATTGCGTTTTCATGTGATTTGAGACTAAAGCGTCCTGCTAGGGAAGAGCACGGGGTAATTTCATGCCTCAATCTCATAAACATTTAATTGTTTCGACCTAGGTTGCTTTGGACAGAGTAAGCCATATCAGGTGCTATAATGATGCCTCATCTACTGTATAATTTCTTAAGGTCACTCATTCACTTACCTCTCTCTATAGGTAGCCCTATTGGCTGGAGAACGGTGTCACGTGTTAGCCTTCGCTCGCAACACAGTGACCAGAGATACCATTAGTAGAAATCGTGGTTATGTTCACAATTTAATAGCTAAGCAACTGCTACCAAATTAATTGCCATAATTCATTCATTAAGTTTGCTTTTTGTAGCATTTCACAGTTAAAAAAATACTGATAAATTTTGCGGCTGAAAAAAACGTTGATCTGCTTTTCACTAATACTTAAAAAAAAAATTAATTACTCATGGTCTATACTTTAACCATGAATGCCAATTGTCATTCCGGTTTAGCATAAATTTCAATTTAATTAAAACTGTTACTAATATTGTTGCTTGACCAAAGTTTATGCATTACGGTTTATTTGCTTTTCAGGTATTTTACTGACCACTTTTGTAGAGGGCCTTTATTCATGTTCACTGTACGTGAGTTATTAGGTTATTTTATGTGGACATCAGACCAAATATGTTACCGAATCAACTATTCTGGCAATCCATTTCTTCCGAGTTGCTCAACTGTTTAATAATATGGAATGTTTATTAAGTGCTCTGGCCGTTGCAGATACTGTGACCAATAATCACGTTATGAGTTTTTGTCCTGTCTCAGTAAAAAACAGCTTGATGCTTTCGAAGCAAACAAGAAATTTTTAAATTTTGCAGAGTGAACGTTAAGGGCCAAATTTAAGTCAAGTTTGTATTTAACCAAGTTCGAGTCTACGATCTTTGAAACAATTATACGATTGCACGATCTTACCTGTCCTTGTTTGATACCAACATCTATTAATGCTTCTGAGTTCTTCAATCTCAAGCGAGTTTATTCAACTGAAACACAGGTCAAGTTTATATTTGATTCAGATCAGGTCAACCTGTCATAATCTTTCATCCTCAAAACTGGAACCAGTCTAGACCCGAGACGATACGCAAAAAGCGGTCACGGTCTTACACTACTACCAGAAATAATATTAATTCGTTATTGTCAATTGCGTATTTGTTTGCAGTCTACATATTTTGACTCAGGCAAATTGTAACCATTTTCATGGTTTTCTCATTATTTATTGTAAAAGGGCAGATGATTCAAATATCATGTCTCATGTGATACACAGTTTATGTCTTGGCAGGGTTTATGAATAAATGTTCAGTATTTGTTTAACATAACGAATGTTAAAATGGAAACTCATTCCATACTCCGAATTGAAAATTAATAATTTAATGCTCATTTGTTTTTCAATCGGAAATTAATAAATGAGCACATATTTAAGAATGCAGGTAACATTACATTTTGTTACAGCGGCGTGGGTGTGCCTTTATTAAAAATACGTAAGGGAGATTAGTTATATGTAATGAAATTATCTACCACGAAAAGTGAACGTTAAAAGCTGAGCGAAGCCATGTATCTGACGCTATTGTAGGTGAATCTATGGGACTGAAAGAGGGGTCCAGAACACAATAATCCTTGATGGGGCTATTGACCACTGGATAATAAGAGGACATTGTTATAAACAACAAGAAATTTAAGGAAAAAAGTGGATACTGGTATAAAAGGATACAAGAAACAACTGATTCTGGCCGCGGAAGCCTACGATTACGAGAAAGTGAAGGTTTACTGAATTCCGCAATGGTAAATAGTGCTTTGTCTGGCTCAATTTCATTCTCGAAAATAACAAGAAAGTTAAGATTTTCTAAGTTTCCGAATATTAAACTGTGTTTTTTTCAGCAATACAATATTCTAATTCCCATATTCATCATCGTCTCTGTAAAGATTGGAGGTCGGAAACTATCAGCTTTTTAGAAATTTGTATTTATTTTTTACTATGGGCATATGGCCCTTTGTCTTTCTGGAAACATTGGAAATTCGAAACCTATATCGCCGGACCGGGAATCAAACCCACACTCTCCCTTACGCCAGGCTAGTACATTAACAGCTCACCCATCGGGGTAGGTGTGGTTAAAACACTCATCTTCGCTGGCCCTTCAGTAAACAAGAAATTATCATCTTCAAATGTAACAAGGCGTCAACTGATATTCGATTTTTGTGTCAGTTCTAAATGAAACTGTGAACGTAGCTTCGTTTTAGAAGCTTTCAGATAGAACGAGGTTCAGAAAAGAGTGCCAAACACCTTCACTCTGCTGCCAATCGAAACAACTACAACACACATAACTCACTCTCAGACTTCTACGTATTTTGTTTATGTTTTAAACAAGTTTATTTAAAAAAATTCTTAAGAAATGAGATTAGTTTCTACTAAAATTCATATAATTATTGAGTGCTAGAAGCCTATTCTGTGTAAATTGTTACCACAAACTTAATGAGTTAGTCGCTAGTACGAGGAACCTGACGCTACACAGTATAAGCACGTCGGTATCCGGGACGAGGAGTCCGGTTTTGCTTGTCGTTGCTACGTACAGAACCTGAGGATGACGGCAGAGCACGCTCTCGAAAGCTCGTCTTTCTACATCACCGGTAGTGAACCCGTGGAGGTAACGTATCAGCCAGTCATTTTGAGGTATATGAGTAATAGAAGTTCATGTGGTTACTATCGCGGAAATGGTTTGTTAAATACTGGATGTAAAATATATGCAAAAATAGTAAACATCAGGCTCAGGATAATAATATATGCTCTTCTTTAGAAGAGCCCGTGTCATTACCTTACTTAAGAGGGGGGAAGATGCTGTATGACAAACATTTTTTTTGCTTTCCTCAGTCTTTTGACACAATCCTCCATCCTTTCCTATCTTGTGCTAACCACTTCATATCTACATATCCCTTACAACCCACGTCCTCAATTATCTGCTTCAGATATTTTGATCTCTGTGTTCCTCTACAGTTCTTACCTTCGACTGTTCCTTCCACCAGCAAATTAACCAATCCAGCTTGTCTCAAAATATGACCTACCAGCCTGTCTCTTCTTTCTGTAAGCTTCTTCCACAAACTTCTTTCCTCACCCATCATTTCCAAAATTCGTTCATTTCTTACTTTATCTGTCCACTTAATTTTCAGCATTCTTCTGTAGCACCACATTTCAAATGCTTCAATTTTCCTTCTTTCCGGTATTCGTAAAGTCCATGTTTCGCTACCGTAAAGTGTTGTGCTCTACACATAGAATTTTAAAAAGTCTAATTCCTAGATCAATATTTGAAACTAAAAGATTTCTCTTTTCATGAATGATCTTTTTGCTAGTGCTATTCTGCTTTTACTAACATAAACTGCCTCAAACAGATATTGGAGAAAAGAATTCAACTTAAATACCTGCATCGCTTTTGTCGATTATGAAAAGCAATTGAATAAAATAAATAGGGAGCAATTATGGAAAATAATGCAAAAGACGTTTAATGTAAGTTATAGTTGAGTATGTATAAAAGGACAAAAATTGTGTTAGATTAGGGATAGAAGTGCTACAAGGTTGTAGTCTAGCTTTAACACTATACATGTATATCCTTCGGCGCGTGCTAGTCGTGCTGCGCTTGTTGTCTCACTACTGGCAAGAACAAGGCTAACCGCCGACATATTGCGTTTCTTGAATTCGTCTCTTTTATGTTCATCATTCCCAGCCGCCTTCATCTGTGCTAAGTGTTGGCTCGTACTTCCGTATCCTTCCTTAGTTTTATCGCCTTAAAGCATTTTCATGCACATTGTTATTATGTATATATAGGAAATGGAAGGAAAATGTCCATCCTGGAATCAAATTAGTAACAACAAATATATAAACACTATGTTATTTGCAGATTATCAACTTATCCTTCATTAAAATGTAGATGGACTCCAAAAATAACACATATACTAAACTTTATCAGTTAGTTTTCAATATACACCTTTCTAGTACAAAAACCAAAAAAGTTATGGCATAACAAAGGAAATAGACTATCGTAATCAAAATCGTGATCAGTCAGTAAAACAAATCTCCAGATTTACGTACATGGGTTGTGAATTCTTCTTAAATGAAGAGAAGAAGGAATTGCAGCAATATCAATAAATGTGAGCAACAATTCAACTGAAAGTTAATGTCCAAGTGGAGACTCAAATCAAATTTCACAAAACAATGGCAGTACCGCATTTGAAGCATGGGAGTGCAATGTAGGTAAATAAAATATAATCCAAAAATAAAATTCAATCATCCGAAATGAAGTTCTTAGGAGCAGCACAAGGATATTCCTAAAAAGTTAGGAGGAATAATGAAGAAATCAGGCAACAACTGGGAATTTCCTCTTTGAATGACAGAATTGACAAAAAAAAAAAAAAAAAAAAAAAAAAAATGAAAATTCGTTCTATGGATGGGTAACGACATATTTCCGAGGCTTTCCCTGCAGTACCGTCCTTCAGGAAGAAGGGTTATTCGTGGATGCGTGAAGAGATGGTCTGAAAAATGAGGTCGGAACAGGCTTTTAACCCATTTATGAAGATGAAATAAGTATGTAAGTGAAATCATTTCGTCGCTGCGGAATTCGCATTGAAATGCAGAAAAGTCTGGTCTGATTTTACCGACGCTATAATCTATTTATACAATGAACGTAGTCTTGCAAGTACTTGGCACATAGATAATTTTCATAAACAGAAGGGCATTTTCTTGTGATGAGCAGAGAAAAAAACATATTTTGATCGAGGCGCTGATTAAAGAATATGTTTCTATGTCAATCACTTGTTAAATTACTCACAGCTTTGACCAGTTGCTGTTTTGGATAAATACGAAGGTAGGTTCAATACGACCCTCAATGTTCTTGTCATTAGATTAGATTTGAAAATCACCTTCATACTTATAAATTAAATTACTCATAAATTTGGATATCTCCGTCTAAGAATAGGATTAATAATCAATGTAGGAAATAATTATTTGGCAGATGAAATAGTTGACCTATATCACTATAAATTCAGAAATAAAACCTGTGGATATTATTTTGACCATTCTTTGAAAAAAAAAAAAAAAAAAAACCATTTTCTTGATTCAGAGTTGGGACAGTGATGTGCTTAGACATGCTCTACAGGACTGTATGGATGTTGAGGACGAAGTTGTGAAAGAAACATGTCCAGAGAATAAAGTTATTTTTCCGGACGAAAATATTATACTGCGTTTAAAATTTCAGTACCTGCATTAGTTTAATTAAGGTAGGAGTATAAGTCACGTTATCATCATTATATCTTACAGTTCTCTCTACACTACATAACATTAGGTCCAAAGTTCTACCCTTAACAGAAATCTTTTGGAGGGTTGGTGAACAGTAACGGATGTTTCTCAGGGTACAATATGGATAAGTTTTAAACCTGAACTATCAATTATCAAGAATTAAATTGTTTTCTTCTCTTCATTCCGACTTGCTGTCTCCGCAGTAGATAGCGAACCCACTGGTGAAATAGAAAAGAGTGATTATGAGGAGTAAATTTGGTGAAATTTCTAACAAATATATCTCTCGCAGGTGAGTATTTATATCTAACACTATATTAAAGAACGATGTATGGCACGCTGGCCTCATTTTCAAATTGCAAACCTTCGCCCTTCCTATCACCTACATTCGCACAATAGCTTCCTTCCTCACCAACCGTACCTCTTTCGTTTCCATAAACAACATTCTCTCCCGCATCTTCACCATGACCGCAGGTGTCCCCCAAGGGTCTGTCCTGTCGCCCCTCTTATACATCATGTACATAACCGATATACCCATTCCCGCAGTACCTACATATATCCTTAAGTACGCCGATGACACCGCCTACCTCGCCGTTCATAAAACCCTTCAACAGTCGGAGAAAGCCCTACAGATCATACTAGACTGCTTTGTTAAATGGTGCAACCGCTGGCGACTAATAATTAATCCCAATAAAACACAAGCCATTATTTTTGGAAAAACTAGTAAAAGATACAGGCTCGCTGATTTTAACATAACCATATACAATCATCCCATCCAGCTACAACCCACAGTTACATACCTAGGAATCACCCTCGACCGACATCTTACATGGACACCTCATCTTAGAACCATCAACTCCAAAGCCCAAACCCGCCTAAACCTTTTAAAATTACTTACTGGAACATCCTGGGGACTACATAGCCAGGTCATCATAAATACATACAAAGCATTTCTTCGCCCCATCCTAACTTATGGTCACCTCTCATGGCTCTCCGCCCCTGATCACTTCTACAATAGACTCCAAATAATAGAACGCCACGCCCTCCGAATCGCCTACCGAATAAGACTACCTTCTCCTACCCAACAGCTTTATACCAGAATGCGTTTTCCTCACATACTGATCCACATAGAATCCCTCCGGCTAAAATATGCTATCAATAGCCTTCTAAACAAAAATCCAATAACTCACCGCCTACTTAAAGAACCACTTCATCTCCCCTCCTGTTACAAACAGATCCCACCAACACTGCACCTCCAAAATATCCTTTTTATAACCCAGCACAGAGACCGACCGCCTACCATACCTCAACAAGAGAAGAGAACAAAAATTTACCCCACTCTGTGAATGACATCAAAATCGCCTACTACTAGCCACAAATCTGCAAGAAAAGCAAACAAAATATTGTACAAAACTACAACTCTGATCATGTATCATCTAAATTCAAATCTACTGTATTATTTTTGTAAAAGTGTAAACATTCCTTTACGAAAATCTATTGTAAACCATATTATCATTTGGCTGAAGAGCACGACATGTGTGCTGCCAGCCCGCTTCCCCCATTAAGGGGGTTGAATGAAATGACAATAAATATATATATATATATATTCTCGTTGTACACCGAGATGGGAGGAGGCCAATGGTGGCCTCCTACCTATCATTCGGGAGGACCGGGGTTAAACTCGGTTCGGCCATCCTGTGTGAGGTTTTCCGTGGTTTCCCTCAGACACTTAGGCGAATGCTGGGATGGTTCCCTACAAGGCCACGGCCGACCTTCCATCCCCCTTCCCTCCCCGTAGTAGTAGATTGGCTGAAAAGAGTCCCCTATGACTCTCCAGCAGCCCGCCTCCCAGCCTTCTGCTGGGAGGAATGAAATGTTAAAAAAAAAAAAAAAAAATCTCGTTGTACCTAGAAAGCTCAATTTATTTAGTTTCTCGGGTTACTGTCAATGTCTTTATTTTCTTCTGTTTTTCTGAATTGTTTGCAACACCAGATTCTATACATTAGAATGTTTTAATGTGATCACCCCAGGTGGAATGACAGTATATTAGGATCTACCTAACGTTCTGTCATTCTTCATTCTAACCGCATACAGTAATAGCTTAAGTAACAGTTCTGTCATTCTTCATTCTAACCGCATACAGTAATAGCCTAAGTAACAGTCAGATGCAAATACTGATGATACTAATTTTTCTTAGTTGTTGAGAAGAAACATTGGTAATGAGGTATAGCTTAATATAAAACCATTAAAAATGTTGGGAGTAAATTTAGGAGCCGAAGACTGAAGTGTAAAAGAAATTGAAGGAAACCTAAAACATGGGAAGGAGGAATAAGATTAAACAAACAAATGTTTAGAATTAATGTTGTGGAAGTAACTTATCTGTGGGAAGAAAAAGCCAATAGAACGTGAAGTATGTTGTTATATCTTTGGATTTTTAGAAAACATTCTATATGTAACTGAAGATCCGCTTGTTGACAAGAATAAGTTGAATAACGGGATGCAAACTAGATAGTGCAGCCGCATAATCTAGACGCGTCACTAATTTCCTTTATTCCTAAAAAGAACTCTGAAGATAAGTTTGACGTTATTGTTTTGCTTATGTGCTGGATTAGAGTTTAAAAAGTCGTTATCATTTCTACTTGGACATCAATACAAAGTCTAAAAATCTGAATAATGGCAATGTGGGGTCAACGTTATTAAGTATGATGTAACTAAATTGTATCTGTCTCAGTTAAAATAGAACTAGCAGAATGGATTGAGAACCGGAGTGGAACAAATACAGAAAACGGCTTTTTTTTGCCTATGGCTTATGCCTCGTCGACGTTGAGGTCATTAGAGCCGGGAAAGGACTAGCTTCAAGGAACGTGAAAAAAAATTCGGCCATGGATTTTGGAAGGAACCATCTCGGCATTCACCCACCGAGCGTGGTGGGTGAACGGTTAACGTTCTGGCCTCGCATTCGGGAGGACGCGGGTTCAAATCACCGTCCGAGCATCCAGATTTGGGTTTTCCATGGTTTCCCCAAATCACTCCAGGCGAATGCCGGTATGCTTCCTTCAAAAATGCCATGGCCGAATTCCTTCCCATTCCTTGTACCCAATCCCATCCCGCCTCTAATGATCTTAGCCGTCGACGAGGCGTAAAGCCGCAAGAAAAAAAAAGGCATTCTCCTGGAGTGTGTAACATAACCGTTGAAATTACGGATATAATTTTAGTATAAATTGTGATCTGAGAAGTAAATGTAATGTCTTTGGTGTTGAGCGATTACTTAGCGCGCTTTGAAACAGTCTTGTATTGGCGACGTTAGAGTAAGCTACGGTCAGCGAGAGCTTATATGCCGCGGCCGGGAGCATGTGTGTGTGCGTGTCGCTTAACCGAGGCTCAGAGTTGTAAGACATTGTGTGGACATTCTGAAGGTATTTTTGTGGACTATGAAGGTTATTTTGAATGAACTGGTTTCCCATAAACTGTGTATGTGGAACTGCTATTGATTTGGATCACGTCGATTGTGTAATAATTAATTACGGGGCTTGTATTGAATGTTACAGTCCTTGTTTATCCTCGAACCTGCATTCTTTGGAGAAGAAGTTTAGTTTTTAAGTATCTGCTGGCTGGCTTAGATATTTGTAGTTTCGGAGGAATAAATGTGAGTTAATGTGAAAACTGAAGTGCGGTGTATTTCTCAGTACTTTCTTACTTGTTTCTCTGACTACAATTCTAATTTATCTAACTAGTAAAGATCAGCAGATTGGCGACCGCACGGCTGACCGAACTTTCTATTTATAAGTGTTAATTCATAATTAAATCTGAAAGCCCCAACAAGTACTACGACAAGACGACAGTGAGCTTGCATGGCGCCTCAGTGACAGGACGTGTGGTTAAATAGGCATCTGGAGGAGAAATTAACTTTCAATTCCAGAGCATACACACGAGGATAAAGAGGACAAAGGATAAATTACGGCGAAGTGAGAATAAAGTGACAATTAGGCGCGAAGACGACAATAGCCAAAGTGGAAGATATAACACTACAACGACACGAGGCAGTGAGTCAAAGACGGCGAGCGAAGATAATCTAGTCTGAGACCAGGGAGGTGGCGCATGAACTCGACGAGCATTTCCGAGCGGAGCCGAGAGCAGCCGAAGGGAGCCGAGCCGGAGCAGCCGACACGAGCGGAGCCGAGAGCAGCCGAAGGGAGCGGAGCCGGAGCAGCCGACACGAGCGGAGCCGAGACCAGCCGAAGGAAGCCGAGCCGGAGCAGCTGATTCGAGCCAACCTGCGACCAGCCGAGCTGAGCCGAGCAGACCCGAGTGAAGACACCAAAGCTAAGTGCGCGTGTTGCTGCTAGCGAGCTGCTGCGAAGCGTCTTTTCCTATCTGTTCCGTTCCTTTAATATTTTTTTTCTCCTATAATTTCGAATCGCACATAGGAAGGAAAACCGAGTTGAGTTTTTCTCTCCTTTTTGCCCATTCCTTTGTCATTCTGGTGACACTTACCGCATGTTGACGCAGCACAAGTAGTTGGTTTCAGTTTGCATGCATTTAATTTTGATATGTGGACTGAGTTTCATGAATAGCAGCGTTGTATTGGTTTTGTTTGCTGTGAATTGAAGGGGGGAAGTAAAGCAACTGAGTTATTATCATAATTGGATTTTCCCATTGGATTTGTAATATAAACTTACTGAAATGGGGGAAGAGACGGAGCCAAAAATGGCTGAAAATGCTGGCTAGGGTGATGGAGGCCATTAGGGACTCTCATGATAAACTTGATTCTAAACTCTATTCCAAATTTGAAACCCTTAATGGTAGACTTGAAGTAATGGAAAGGGACGCAGAAGTTCGTCACGATAGCTTAGTCAGGGACGCAGAAGTTCGTCACGATAGCTTAGTCAGGGACGCAGAAGTTCGTCACGATAGCTTAGTCAAGGAGCAGAAATTGCACATTGCGGAGTTAGAGAGAAAACTCGAAGAGTATAGTGTTAGGTGTATTGGTCGGACGGAGGAGTTGTCCTCTCAAGTTTCCGAGTTAAAACAACAGGTTGAGCAGGAAACAAGTGGTTTGCGCCAGGATACCGGTGCCTTACAGGCGCAGTATTTACAGTTAGTAGAAAAAAGCGACAGTCAGAGCCACCGCGTAGGGTGCCTTGAAGATCAGATGCAAACATTTCAGGGTAATGTCAAAGGGCTGGCAGCTGACGTGGAAAAGGTTTATGAAGATGTTGAGAAGGTAAAACTACATACCCCTCTAGTGGTGAAACAAGAACTAGTAAAACAAGTCCCCAATGTAGTGAGGGAAGAGCTTGTCAAGTACCAAGAAATTATAAAGACCTCAGCTTTTCCGGTTAAAGTCAATGATGAGAAGATAGATTGGGAAGAATTTTCCGGAAAGAATTGTATACACCCTGTAAAGTTCATTAGAAATTTTGAAAATTTCGCACCTTTCCTGATGGCTAGTGAAGAAAATAAAATTAGAATGGTAATTAAACATTTGAGAGGAGAACCTCGTCTTTGGGCTGAACAATTCGAAGACCGATTTGAGACGTTTGCTCAGTTTAAAACAGATTTTTTAAACCTATACTGGTCGGCAGAAAGACAGATTGCCGTGAAATCCGAATTAATGTTGGGCGAGCATTACGATCCGAATAAAGAGACACAAACTAATTTTTTTATGAGGTGTTACTCATCTTGTAGGTACCTAGATCAACCCCACAGTGAGGAAGAATATGTTAAAATTATTGCGGCTCGCCTACCCGAACAAACGCAATTTATTCTCACCAGCCATAAAATATGTTCGATTAAGGATGCAATAGACATGTTGGGAAGGTTGGATGTCCAGGAGGAGAGGATGAGGAGAGACAGGTCGAAGTTTCAGAATGGTTATAGACACTTTCAGGATAGGGGTACACAAGGAGGCGGTTACTGGAGAGAAGAAGGAAGAAATAACCGACAACAACCGGTAAATACATACCAACACGGGGCCAGGCAGAGAAACACTTTTGAGCCGAATAACCAAGCGGGAGAGACAGAAACTAATAATCAACACCAACGGTACCATGACAACCAACCTCATAACAGAGAACAGAGGGTAGCCACAGTAGCTGCGAGTGGTGAAAATTGTTTAAACTAATTTCTGCCACTGTCGCGGCCTCATCAGGGGCAGAACCGGTTAAGGGGCCAAATGCGGACGTAATTTCACAGAACGGAAGCGGAGGATTACGGAAGAAGAAAATTCAGGAAGAAGTTTTTATTTTTGACACTATATTAGGTAATGTTTTAAAGGATGAAGTTGAAGCAAATTGTAAAAGTATTATGGCTGCGGAAACAGACGTTCAAGGGTGTCAGGAGGAATTTGTGGAAGACGATATAAAAGAGAAATCTTTTGAAGTGGAGGGATTTTTATCTGTAAATACGGGAGAAGTAAAGTTGGATAGAATCAAGGCAGTAAGACAGCCATATGGCGTTGACAATAGTGACGGGAGCGGGAGCAGTGGCCGACAGTCGGTGCGTACTAGCGTATACCGGAGCACTGTTGGAACCTGTACCACAAAAGTTTTGACCGCCGCAACGCGGGCGAGCGCAGAGAAGCAGGCGGGCAAGTTGTGTTACGCCCGGGAACGTAATAATTGAGCTGAATCAGTCATTTTTGATGGCGGAAGATATGAAGAAGTAACTGGTAGACAAAAACCTTTTCAATTTGTAGATGAAGAAATTAAAGTCGACAGAAAATCTATACGGTGGAAAATAAATGAAGAAAATAAAATTGACAGAAAGTCTATAAGGTGGAAGACGGAGGAAGGTGGTCGGATAAGTATCAATTTACCCGATTGTGACCAGACTAAGAAAACAAGTAATCCTGTCCTGTTATTTTCATATTTTATTTCTTATGTTTTTTTTTCAATTATCAATCCTTTTTCTGAGAGAAAATCTCTGTATAACTATAAACCCTACTTTTCCCTTAGCTTCGAAGACGCGAGCAGTAATGTAGTAGCACGAAGAAGTGTGGTAAAGTGAGTGAAGTGACGCGGGTGATGTGCTGCTTAGAGCAGAAAAGTGTACAGGTCATTGACCTGTGTGTAGCTGGTGTTTACATTGAAAGCAATGTTTCTGACAGCAAGCTGTCAACTTGCTATTGAATACTAATTCATGTCCTTTTTTCTATTTTGTGTTCTGTGGGTTTTTTTCTTTTCTTATGTTTACTGTTCCTGATATGTCTGGTGTGTAATATTTTTCTTGTATGTTTGTTGAACTGAATATGTATTTGCTTCTGTATTGTAAGCGTAAGCAAGCAGCCACGCAGACTTAGCGTTATGTTTGACACTATGTATTGGTATGTACCCCATGTTTCTATGTAAACGTTAACAGAAGTGGTCTGTAATGACGAAAGTTGATACCTTTTTCAATGCCAACTTTCGCCACATTCCAACCGGGGGAGTGTGACATAACAGTTTTTTTGATAATTGATCAATTTTATCTGAAACCAGATCAATTATCACAAGGTTGTTAGTTAGGGAGTGTAACATAACCGTTGAAATTACGGATATAATTTTAGTATAAATTGTGATCTGAGAAGTAAATGTAATGTCTTTGGTGTTGAGCGATTACTTAGCGCGCTTTGAAACAGTCTTGTATTGGCGACGTTAGAGTAAGCTACGGTCAGCGAGAGCTTATATGCCGCGGCCGGGAGCATGTGTGTGTGCGTGTCGCTTAACCGAGGCTCAGAGTTGTAAGACATTGTGTGGACATTCTGAAGGTATTTTTGTGGACTATGAAGGTTATTTTGAATGAACTGGTTTCCCATAAACTGTGTATGTGGAACTGCTATTGATTTGGATCACGTCGATTGTGTAATAATTAATTACGGGGCTTGTATTGAATGTTACAGTCCTTGTTTATCCTCGAACCTGCATTCTTTGGAGAAGAAGTTTAGTTTTTAAGTATCTGCTGGCTGGCTTAGATATTTGTAGTTTCGGAGGAATAAATGTGAGTTAATGTGAAAACTGAAGTGCGGTGTATTTCTCAGTACTTTCTTACTTGTTTCTCTGACTACAATTCTAATTTATCTAACTAGTAAAGATCAGCAGATTGGCGACCGCACGGCTGACCGAACTTTCTATTTATAAGTGTTAATTCATAATTAAATCTGAAAGCCCCAACAAGTACTACGACAAGACGACTGTGAGCTTGCAAGTGGTTAGGGGCAACCATGGAAACCTGGATGCCCAGACGGGGATTCGAACCCGCGTCCTCCCGAACGCAAGGCCAGAGCGTTACGGCTCACCCACCATGCTAGGTTCGGAAAACGACACAGAAACACTAATTACGACGATCTAAACGTCAGATCCTGCATTTTAAACTCTTGCCTGTTGCATCTTCACGAGTGCAGTAAACTGATGGCATTATGTTTCTACACATTTTATTTAAGTTTGGAAGAAATAGTAAATATTTTCTTCGTTAAACGGGTCGATTGAATATGGAAGGATAAGGGGCTATCGACTACGAGGTGTTCGATTTTTACTCCTCCCCCCCCTATTTTTGTTTTCCGTGGTTCCCTTGGGTTCCCCGCGGTTGAGATAGGGAAGGTTAAACCTATGTTATGTCGTCTTAGCAATACCGAGGACATTATTCATTCACCAACGGCTGGTGCTAGAAGTTTCTCAGAGGGTGGTGAGCGACCCTGCTGTCGGTAACACATAGCAGCTTGAATCAGAGATAATTATGTGGCGTTACCCTATGTGAGCAACGGGTGCGGACTATCTGCATTGTGTGCGATTGTTTAGAAGACTGAGCAAGATGAAGATGGGGAAATGGCGTCCCTGCCGTCGTAATGTATGCTATACCGTTGATCCGACCCAGTGGGGTGGGTCTCTGTAGAACCACGGCACAGAGTGCAGTGGCTATTGTTATCACTACGGTACGGGTTTTTATGATCAATAAACTACAGAAATATGCATGCAAATACCATCTTAAAACCGGGTAAATATGACGTAAAAATAACAAAATATGACCAAACATTTAAATATACCATACATCAACATATGCTCAAAAATACATCATTTATTTAATCTAGTAGTGTTGTTTTCATGTAGACAGCATAATTTGCTTCCGTGTACTCATTGAACCATTGGGAAATTAAATTTTAAATAGCTTTGTTTAAGTTGCTTAGATTCCAAATCTTTTACAGAAAAGAACTCTTTCGTCTATACTAAAACACTCCTTTCCAAATTCCTTTACGTACCTTCCTACCTAACTGCGCACTTTCATAAAATTTTATTTTCGGCATGGCGGTACTCACTGACCCACTGCAGATTTAACACTGTCTGAGGATTTTTTTCGAAACTATTGGTGAAAATGGACATTGACGCGGATCACCACAGGCATTATGCTCCTGTATTGTCGAGATTAAAAGGCGAGTGGGACATTGACGTTTAGGGAATGACAATATTGTATACCTTTAATTCTTGACTGTTGACTGCTGACCAATTCAGGGACAATTAATTTGTTTTTTCCTCAAAAGTATAATTGGAGTTCAGTTTTGGGAATAACTATTCAAATTTCTTCTCTTCTATAACTTCTAATGAATTCACGGTACTACTAAAAATTACCAGATTTTTCCTCAAAATATGACTCTATGACCTTAAATATTATCGTAATGTAGAAAAATGCCCTGAAAATGCATTTATATGCTATATAACATACATTTAAATACAATCAGAAACTTTTAATCTGTGTTTAATTCGGCATTACAGCCCAAAAGGAAGGCAGGAAAAAAATATGAATTGTCCTAAAGATCGAAACCCTAGTTATCACAATAGACCAGCGGTACCGGGAGTCGCTAACGTTCTGACAGGGAAGCGTTGCACTCTGGAGTTCACGGACATGTTTTTTTTTTTTTTTTTTTTTTTTTTTTTTTTTTTTTTTTTTTTTTTAAACTGCTTAATGCCTCTCAACAGCGAGGTCTTTAGAGACGGGAAAGGATGGGGGGCAAGGAATTGGAAGCAATTCGGCCATGGCCTTTTGAAGGAAGCATCCCGGCATTTGCCTGGAGTGATTTGGGAAACCATGGGAAACCCAAATCCGGATGCCAGGACGGGGATTCGAGCCGCCGTCCTCCCGAATGCGAGGCCAGAACGCTAACCGTTACACCACCACGCTCGGTACGGACATGGTGGGAAACTGCAAATTGGTGAGACTTTTTCAGGAACAGAATTCCGTCTAAAGAGGCTCCTTATTGCATGGATCAAACATCAGATTCCAGTCAGACATAGCACCGCCTGCAGTGTCTTCGGACACGATTGTGCGCTGTGAAGGCTGCTACACGGCCCCAACTCCGCCTGAGTGATCGCTTCGGGGCGGTTGGTGGTGAGTCTGGCAAGAGTGGTTAGGTATATCTACGTCCATAACTGTGGGTAGCAGAGGATGCTCTGCACCAAAACTAATTCCTACTCTGTGCATTCAAATCCCGAATAGCACGAGGGAATAGAGTATTGATATAAGCTTCAGTATGGCTCCTTTTTCTCTCTCATCTCATTTCTCCTCTCATTGCGATCCAGATAGGTTGTTGCACGAAGTATTTCATCGCACTTGTAAATGAAAGGTGTTGTTCGAACGAAACTTATTTCGCACACCTGTCAGATAATTTCAATCCAACCTACGTATCAATTCTGGCACGGTCTCGTAAGGGCTATGGAAAGCAGTCACAAATCGCGAGGCTCTTCTTTTTAAGTCTCCAAATTTATGTATCAATTCTGTAAGAGCTTCAGGAATAGGTCACAAATCGAGTAGCTCTTTTCTGTATTTTCTAAATATTCTGAATATACTCCTAAACGGCACTAGAGGGGTCAAAATGCGGACGAACGAGAGGTTTGAACGCTACATCCTTTGTATGCGCGTCACGATTTTTCAAAACTCAACCTATGAATTGCAGTCTAGAATTAGTTTTGCCAAGCAAAGTTATAAGTAGGTCCCATTTCATGTTGCTGTTACGCCCAATACTCCAGAGGATTAACCGTATCAATAACTGAACAGTTTACTTTGTACTCCTGAACAAACGGTTTCTTTTAATTAATAAGGCATATTGAGTTACACTTTTTGCAATTAGTGTAAGTTGTTACTGATCGCACCATTCCAAGATCGCGTTGAATTTTTAAGCGACCGACCTAAATTCTTACTTTCCGATATGTGACCGTATCATCAGCAAAACATTCTAACTCCTATTCACGTTGTCTGACAAATCGCTTATAAAAGCATTCGGGAGGACGCCGGTTCGAATCCCCGTCCTGGCATCCAGATTTGGGTTTCCCATGGTTTCCCCAAATCACTCCAGGCAAATGCCGGGATGTTTCCTTCAAAAGGCCATGGCCGAATTCCTTCCGGTTCCTTGACCCAAATACCATCTCGCCTCTAATGACCTCGATGTCGACGAGGCGTAAATCAGCATGTTAAAAAAGTTTATAAAAAATAAGAAGAGAACTGGTCCTATTATACTTCCCTGCGCCATCAACGACTGATCGGTTACAAAATCTCGAATCAATTATAAACTGTTTCGTTACACAATACAATCGAATCTTCGTTTGATAAAATGACGTAACCTCTTCGTCGGTTCAGAATCAGCCAGTAATTTTGTTGTTACGTAATACTAAACGATAATTATTCCAGTCGGTAAATCGCTGCCCATACACGGAAAGATACTGTGGGACTAGGTGAATGGGACGGAGTTGAAGTGAACTAAGAGAAGCATTTGTTGATGCGAGTATTTTTGCGCCGCTGACACAGCAGTAATTGCTGCTGCGGCACGCGGGGAATGTGACGCGAGACTCGCGGCGCGGCGCGGCGGGGCACTCGACTGAATGCAGCCGCCGCGCCGCCGGAATTTTAACGAGGCCCCTCCCGCTTAGCCTGCCCGCCGCACTCGGCGTGATTCTGCTTCCTCCGAGCCAACTGGAAATAAATACAGCTTCCCGCACAACAATTAAAATCAGCCATTAATTTTGAGCTGATAGTGTGAGAAGACGAGAAAAAGGGCTATCTCATATGTCATCTATGCTATTTTTTCTGTCTACGGAAAAAATTTACTTAAGATAAATATTAATTTTGTAGAGTATCATAGCGATTGTCGGATTTATTGCTATGCTAGATGCTCTATGAAGTTTCTTAGTTGCATTTGCTGTAACTTAGAATAAGTTTTGATCGATATTTTCACTGTAAAATTTTTATGTACCTTGATGTTTGGTGGTTTAGCGTTATTACTATTCTTGGAATTACACCAATCTGTCTGTTTACTTTCCAGTCTGTCACAGGTAAGCCCCTATTGGTGACATTATGTTTCCGGTAATAATTTGATGGTTGATACGTATTTACGCGTCAAGTGATGGCAGGAACATTGTAATTTTTTACTTCAGTTTTCATATGATTAATTATAACATTTATGTCTAGAACAGTTAGTTTTGACAGTATACAAAAAATCCTAACAACCATAATTTAGAAACAGGCAACAGAATATTTTAATTGATATTTTATTGGTTTCATTTTTAAAAATATGGGTGATAAATTTAGTTATACTTTAGATGACTTGAGTTCATATTACTCTAAAAAGTCAGAGTTACTAATGAAACGAACTATGACAGTGCAACTGTCATGTTCCTTACAACGATGCAAAACGCAGATATATAACTTTTGAGTAAAACCAGTGTTAATAGTAACAATACAGTAGTCAATAGTGGGAGGAAGTCAGGATCTTATAGCCCCAGTGCAAATATTTTTGATTTTTTTTTCGCGCCAAAACTGAAAAACCAAATTTGGGGTAAGTAATAAGCGTGTTGCAACTACACTATCGAGGCAACCGAACATGGCGAGTAAGCAGGAACTCTCTGGTCTCCCATACGGGACGACTTCAGTTCGAATCCCCTTCCGGCTTCCCAGATTTCGATTTTTCATGGTTTTCTGAATTCACCTCACGCAAATATCGTGTCTAGAACACGTCAAAAGACCGTGGCCAAATTACTTCCCGATCTTTGGCCCCAGTCCTTTTTCCCTTCTAATGATCTCGACGGGGCGTAAAGCCATAAAGAATATTTCGAGACTGTCACGTGATGGCCGAATTAAAGTGACTGCAGAAGTTCATCCGAAGGTTTTTCTTTGGTGATGAATATGTACTCGAGATTTTAATACGTGTGGTGAAGGACTGCAGCCATAATACCACAATATATTGCTTTCGCTATAAGATATCTTCTCTGTGTAAGAAATTTGGTTTTAAAATATATATCTTCAGTGATGATTTTAAAATCCTTTCGACTGTTAGCTCAATTCCAACGGGTCTTTCTTTAACTGGTTTTATTTCTTATCTCTTTCCTCCATTATTTTGATAGCTCCTTTCATTGCATTCTTTCGTACGTCCTCTTTCTTGTCAATGGTGGTACGTCAGGAAGTAACCCTCATATGGCTTTGTTATAGTGGAACTTGCTTATTATGAATGTTGCCAATAACTGCAGCGATTCCTTTTTTTCTGTGTTTATTTGTCCTTAGAACTAATAATGGCGTAATTCCATTCAGTCGATAATAATTCGCCATTTGAAAGTCTGTTGAACTATCTTGATATGGTTCGTAGTACTGCTGCTGCTGAGAATTTAAAAAAATCAAAGAACGAGGAAACTTGCAAGTTTTCATTCTGCTCATTAACTTTCTTTAATCGTTCATTGCTATTTACGAATGCCAATAATGGTTTTTAAGTTGCTGATCGTTGTGACAGACAGTTGTATTAGTGCACTAGTCTGATCGCTACCACATATGACTGGACGCTGGATCAGTTAATATGTCGTAAATTGCTCCCACCTTTGCACTGGCTGCCGACAGTGGTTTAGCTGATTAGAACCTCAGTGGTGGGGAAAAACTTTCACCATCCGGTTTTTGGCCAGTAGTTTAACAAATTATGAACTTAAGACCTTGGAGAAATCCTAGACTCTCGCTAGTTCCTTTGAAGTAGCACATTGTTGACTATGTTTGGGTACGTCGGCTGGGATTTGGCGACTCTCTTGATATCTTTTGCTAAAAACAGACCAGAATGGTCAGGCTCCAGGTTTCAATATGTTCTCAATTTTATCTGTGGTGCACAACACGAATAACACAACAATTCTTCTTCTTCCTAAATTCTTCACGCATTGCGGGATCTGCTTTACTGGGCTACTTCTTCCATAATAGCCGATATTATGCATCTTCAGGTGAGGCATTCACTAGTTGCCAGTTATCCAGCCAGCCAGCCAGGCTGGGGGGGGGGGGGGGTTGGTAGTCTTCCAACGGGCCTCCGCAACTGCGGATCGGCGAATGCCTACCATATATGGGTGATACCGGGCAAATGTGACGGACTAAAACTAGCGATACTGTAGCAACTGACCCGGAGCGGGCGGCTACGAACGGCGTCTGTTTCCCATATTAGGGGAGGCTGAATTAAATTTTGGCTGTAGCTCTAAAATTATAGGCATCAGACTCAGGGACAAGTGGACTACGAATAACGCGCTACACTTAACATAAATACCAGCCACGATCTTATACACACATAACGGTACTAACACTATTTGAGAAATCATCACATTCAAGATATATTAGGATAATTGCTAAGTGGAAGCAATGCTATCCGCGATTAACTCATGAACCTGAGAGATCGCGTACTGAAACATAATTTGATGATATTTGATGGTGTTGCGATAGAAGGTTTTTATTTGCGGCAGAATGTGGAAAGGTGTAAGCAGTCTGCCTCATGAACACATGACTTTTAATTCCGTGGGGTTAGTGTTGAACTTCTTTTGATGAAATAATAATTTCACGCGAGTACCAAAGCTTTTACATCAAGCTAAGGGGGAACAAATCGCGAATCGTATCTTCACTTTTGCGAATGTACATCTACTGCTAGGATTTTGGGGATGGACATACATGCACTACTTCAATTTGACGTTGAGACGCGCTTGTTGTGATGAACAGAATCAGACATGTTATTCCTGGAGCACATAATACTAGGGTAGGAGTGGTTGTGTTGTCATATGTCTGCGAAACGTGTAGTATATTCTCTGTGATGTGTTTATCAGGCGGAGATTAGGGACCGGTCTAGCATTCAGGACAGCGCGGAACCTTGTCCCGTTGTATCTCCCAGATCCAGTCTGGCGACGCCGTAAGGCGCACAGCAACAGTAGCGGGTATAAGTGCTTTACTTGTTATTGTATAATTATTATTGATTTATAGCTCGTTGGCATCATTAGAGGCGGGGCAGGTTTGTGGATACGGAACAGGAAGAGATTCGGCCATGGGAAGCATATCAGCAATTCGCCTGGAGTTATTCCGGCGAATTATGAAATATGAATTTCGCGACCTAGGAATTGAACACTCGACATACCGAATGCCAGAAAGTGAATTTCTACTCGTGATAATCTACTTATGATAACGTTTTCTAGCTCCATTATCGTTTCCCCAGATCGTAGTAACTAGGGAACGTTTAACTATCTCTGCCGAAAAATCTTAATGTGTGTTTTATTGTATGGCGGAATAAAATCGCTACTAAAGTTTTTACTTAACTGATTTACACCAGGGAATCTGTCCAAGCGCGTTGAGAAAACGTATTACTGCAAAGACTAGTTAAGATTGGTGCTATTACGGATTACGGGACGATTTGGCATTACGTAATAGTTTAAGGGACGTCAAAATAAGATGGTTTCGTAGCAGGAATATTTCCATTTCTTGGTGTATCTTGTTATATAATGCGGTTATTGATAACTGCATCAGTTCTACCTAGGACACAGTAGGTCAGGATTCAGCACGGTAGATCACATCCAAGTCATCCACGAAGTAATAAGTTGAGCAAATGAATACCAGATGCCACTCTGTTTGGCATTTATCGATTTGAAAAAGCTTTTGATTCAGTCCATCACTCAGCAATCATGCAAGCCCTTCTAGAACAATCCAGGCTATATCAACATACTGTAAAACATCTACAGCACTTCCACTGACTTTGTCGACGTCGCTGAAGCCACCAAAGAGTTGCCAGTAGAAAGAGGGGTAAAATAAGGAGATTCTATATCCCCCAAGCTATTCACATCAGTCCTGGAGTTGGCAATGTAAAAAATCCAATAGCAAAACAGAGGGTTGAGAATAAATAGAAGAAGTCTCAACAACATTCGCTGATGATATAGTTTAACTCTCAAACAGTCTGTAAGAGCTAAAAGAACTGATAAATGAACTAGAGGCAGCTTGAAGCGATGTGGTCCTTAAAATAAATGTATCAAAAAGCAAAATCATGCAAAACAAATGGTCAGACAAAAACAAGGCAAGCGCGAAAGCTGTTGGTATTGAGTCCGTGGAACAGTACATCTACCTTGGCCAACTGATCAACATGAATGGCGACTCAAAGTCTGAGTGAGATCTACAGACGCATAAAGCTGGGATGGAGAGCATATGGAAGAAATTCCATAGTTTTTAAATCTAACATGCCAGTACATATTAAAAAGACAGGTATTTGAACAATGTGTATAACCAGTACCAACATACGCCTGCCAGACTTGGACCCTAAATAGTCACACGAAGCAAAAACTGAGAACTCGAAGTTCCTTTTTTGCCTCTTCACTCTTATCCCAAATTATCTATCTTTACCTCGTTTGATTTGAGCACAAGATAATTTGAGCACAAGAACGATACAAGGTCAAGTAGAAAGCAACTTAAATTATTAAAAAAATCCGCATAATTCTTTTCATTAACTACAGCTCTGTCAAATCCTTGAGTTTATCGTTTTGATCGTTCTGTGACGATCATTGTACTTAAGATTTTGTTTCCAATTGCTCGTTACTGAAATTATTAGAGGGTTGTTAGTTCAGTGGTAAGGAGACTGACTGGAAGTTCCGACATACCCCATTCCATTCCGTGGATAACCTGCAATATTTACAGCTCCTTAACACTAACGTCACTCTGGAATAGGTCGCATTGTGTACATGGAAATCCTCAGAATTTTCTGTGGTTCGCATTCCAAGCTAAAATTTTTATCCAACCATGATAGATTCGAAATACTCCGAGACTTGAAATTCTATCAATCTGTATTAACGTTGTTAAGACCATACGAATTCACTAGTGAAAAGGGTTCAGTAACAACCGACCAAAAGAAAATTTAGCGTTGTTGATTGTTACTGTTCTCCAATTCGATTATTTGATGCCATTTTCTACAACTATCATCATGCTTAGTTTTTTACTTTTAGATTTTGTAATTGTATCTTGCGCATTTATTCAAAAAAGGTTACTGAGAAGAAGGGGAAAAAAAGAGGAAATGCGGATATTACCATTTCCTCATCAGATTTTAGAAGATATTCTCGTGGATAGTATTTTTCTTATTAGTTAAGCTACACTTCCTTTGGCTACATGTTTCCTAGGATTATGTAGGCTAAGTTGCCTTGGATACCGTAACTGATGCACCATGTGTTGAAACCAGTGCGATGTCAAAGTATCGAGAGTCGATTTAAGTTGTTATTACAACTTGTTGTAGTTGTTGATAATACGAGAACATTGATCACAAGTAGTTCTGCAATCACGCTGCTTGCTGAAGTCGTGTTACCGGTCCAATCCATAGCAGAGATCGCCATTAACTCGACGCCGTCAAGCGATGAAACCCGATGAGGGGTGAGAAGAGCCGTGCGACATTAAGGGTGCAGTTGTAATAATCGTGGAAAGACAAGCTCACCTTCCTAAGGAAACGCAAATGTCAATCGCCGAAACGTTAAAGGAAATCAAGGAGGACAGTATTAAGTATAAACGTAAGCTCTAGATAATACTGATTATATTAAAATCTGCTGCAAAGAGTCAGTTCTGAGCTATGAATGAGAGAACTATTTTTCTGCATATCAAAGAAAACAAAAAAATATTCATTTGAACTTATGGGCTGCAGAGAAAACCTAACCTTGGCGATAACATGCAATATAAATTCCTGTTACAGTTTATTACGAAGAGATCATTCTTCACAATTCTTTTTGCATAACTCACGATTGCAGAATAATTTCCGGTTTGCCGTTATTTGGTAAACTATGTCGGACTGTAGTATACGTCATATATATCGTTTCTGATCTATTGGTTCATAAAGTTATTGTTAATAAACGTAACTTAAAAAGACCCATTCGTAAACAAATACATAAAGATGAGATTTATAGCCCAGAATAGATGTAGTTACAGAAATTAGATCAAAATAACAATTAATTACTCACGACTGCTATTTATGGATACTAATTAGTGAAACCACGATTGTGTAGGAGTATTTTTGTATCGTAGAAAAATTGTGTCGATAAAAATCTGTCATACAAGCACACAGTGGAAATAAAAAATTAAAACGGCGCTGTCAGAGCGTAAATCAATCTTCAAACATTCAAATTAGCTTTCTACTAATTCACTACTCCAGTTGCGATATGGTTTTGTGTATTTGGTGAAAGATCGACGTTTTGGTCAGCAGTCTATAAGATAGTAAATGGTTTACGGTGATTTTTAGGTTGACGGTTTACAGGTTAATTTGATCACCATATGACATACTGCTATCGAATTCTTAATTATCTTTCGTAATGAGAACATGGTTCTTTTTATTGACGTCAGGAAGATTTCACTACGCCTGATATCAGTCTCTAAAGATGTATCAAAACCATGGTAAAATTTTAACTTAACTTAAACGTAGGAGCTTCAGTTGACTATCGAGTGATGGTTACATTGAAAATGAGCCATACGGACTGGGAACGACTATAACGAAGTTAATTATATTTAAAAATGAATCCATGCAGATTTACCTCGCAACACACACCACGGGGGAATTTATTTAGAATGGAATATTGGAGAAAATTATAGAAATTGCTAGTCTGAGTGTCTAGAAACTCGACAATGACTAAAGTTTAAATGAAACAGTTCAAAATTTTTTTAATGCGCTTTAAAACAATCTGGAAATTATAAGCACTGATTGAAGCCAATTGATATTATTTTGAAAATTTAATAGAAATTATTTGAAACCTTTTAGTAATAATTCGAGCGCAATAAGCAATTTAAACACAAACATACTTGTAGGAATAGAAAAGAAAATAATACTAGCTACCTTTCCGTTTCCACTGCTTAAATATTTTAAATAAACTTAAAGGTACTTCAAAAAGTTATTGATCCTTTCCAAAATTCAAAGAAAAAGGAGAGAAAAAAATGTCAATGCTGATGATACATAACGTAGTTATTTTAAACATGAATACATCATTTCAAAGTGTAAGAGAATTTGCTATGGGACAGCGAACTTTTGTAGGTATAACCTATCTTGGAAGATGTAGTGATACACATTTCCCCAAATAATATCATTAAAATTGTAATAAAACTTTACATGAAAGATTCCTCAACTGTGGTAGTGTGCGTTCTAAAGAATTAAGAGAGTATTTTCACACTTTATACAGCTTTGTCCGCAGATGCTTCGGAAGATACTCAACTATAAACTGAATTTCTTCTCGACGAATTTCAGTTAAGTGTAAATAGTGATCCAAAAGACCCTACAACGAAATATGGAATGGCCACTGATGTAGTATTTTAAGATTCTCAAATTTTCGTATCACGTCTCTTATAGAGACCTTTTAAATCATTTGTAGAATCGAGATTGAATGTATTGGTAACGAGATGCGAAAATGGTTAAATCATTAATGTTGAGTTTTATACGAAGTTTCATTTCTGGTTTGTCATCTGAACTTATATATTTTTTATTATTCTGTAATACTGTTCTAAAGAAGTGAGTTTTGGACGCTGCTGAAAGCGAAAACTTTTTTATTAAATTATGATATGGTTTGAAGTTTAGCGTGCGGTATCTTGACAGATTTTTTGTAGTTAGTATTTATGTTTATTTTTATATCGGAACTTGATGACTCATCGATAACGAAGTCACTACAACCGCCACGCAATTGTACACAAGGGACAGGAAGCAAATTAGACACGACCCTTACCATGAAACGTTCACGGCAATAACCTGCAAAGTTTTTTGGAAAGCGTAGTAAATCTAGATTTTGATGCATGTTGGTATTGGAGACTGGTTCACGCACCAGACTAGAATCAATAAAAGATGAGAATTTTGTTGTTACAGATACAAGATGTATATGACTGTGGATACACGATGTATATGATTGTTGATTAAATGATATATTGAGATCCGGCTAGTACAACCTTGTATGCTTCCAAATTTTCTCCGTCTGACCTGCATTACTACAGACTTCCGCAAATTTGTTGCAGAAGTTTCTTTAAAAAAAAATTGTGCATTTACGCAGCCTTTGCCTATTGTGACTTGAAAAAATGTGTAGCTGCAAGTTGTTGGTGCTGACCTTGCCCTTAGAAGACAGCTTAGGAGTAGTGTAAAAGGAAGCAAACCACACTGAAATAAAATGACGTTAAGGTATTGATCAAATTGTGCTACAGAACCATCTCTCGACGGCGCCGTACAATACTACTTCTGTATTTGCATCTCGTCTTTATAGGCAGACTGTAACTTCCCTCAAACCAAAATTTAAATTGCATTGTATTTATTTAAGCATTTATAGTAAGCTAGAGTTTGGTTGAATATGATCTGGTATGTTTGTTTTGATATTTCCTGTAAATCAATGTACAGGGTGTTCAGAAAAGGACTCCCTGATTTAAAAATTAAATATCTCGAAAACAAAGATCGATAGAGGAATGCAGTAAACGGTATGTTTATTGTGACAGCTGTAAGAAGTGTATACAGCAGTGTGAAATAATAGTTACAAAAGCTGCTAACAGATGGCGCTGTAATCGCCATACGTAATGCCTAAATAGTGATCCGAAGCTAAGGGTAGTGCCAATGGTGAACATTTTAAAAACATTGTGATGTGATTGTTTGCAAAGATTGTTTTCATACGATTATTTCACTTATGTATGCTGATATGATCTGTACAGCGTACAGCGCCATCTGTTAGCAGCTTTTGTAACTATTATTTCACACTGCTGTATACACTTCTTACACCTGTCACAATAAACATACCGTTTACTGCATTCCTCTATCGATCTTTGTTTTCGAGATATTTAATTTTGAAATCAAGGAGTCCTTTTCTGGACACCCACCCTGTATATAGACTTTGTTTTATGAAAAGAAATTATTTAAATGCCATTTAATATGTTTAAGAACAGAATTGTGCAAGAGAATTGCTTAAATGTTCGAAATTCCAAGTATTAATGGAAGTTACGATGTCTAAAGTGTAATTTTCTGCAGTTTAAAATGATTTCTGTGAATAATTTTGTGTTTAAGTATCTTTAATTTCTACTTCTGACCATTTTGTAATGATTATGTATTAATTCTGATTGTTTTTTAATATGTTTCAATTGTTTAAGTATGGTAATGTCGAGAAATATCTGTCGGAATCTTGTGAAGTGTTCTAGAAATTTCGGTGGAGTTTATATAAAGCAATCATCCGAGACAGAGTTAGTTAGTTTTTCGGCGAAGTTTTTCACCGACTCAGTTTTCGACGACCGGGAACTGTACTGTCTGCAATCTCTGGATTGTATGAATGCATGTAATCATTATCGTTGTTGTCGTGTTTTCTTGGTGAATAAAAACAAATGTTAAACTGAACTTTATGGTGGAATGATTATTTATCTTATTAATTAAATCTCGAACAATCTAACAAGACAGTAAACTTATTGTTTTGTAATAAGTTATCATGATCATTATTAGCATACCCTCTCCGCCTAAATTAAAACCATATCAAAGAATGCTAACAGCGTGTCTTCTTTGAAAACCTTTTTGGCCTTACATTTGCCTCGCATAAAGACATACCAGCGTTAAAAGAAATCACTAATGTAGGAATGCTAAAAAAGTGACTAATGTGATTGTGTACTCTATTAAACAATGTAACGTTGTTTGGTATGATGGGCCAGACTACTCTTCAGTTGAATAAATGACAAATAACTTTATTTGTTTCGTCGGTAATTACTGCCAGATACATACTGTTAAAAACGGGAGCTTATTACAGTTCTAATGGGCGCGCTGTAGTCTCCGCGTGTATTTAGTTTGTGTTTGTAGGTTGATGAAGCATGCACCCCGGCTGCCGTCTGTTCACCTGTTTCGCCTCGGGCACCTAATCGCGGCCAGACGGACGTGCCCGTGCCTCTGGTGGCCTACCCACAAAGGGGCGCCTCCCTCATTACTCTGTCCGTGCCACAATGCGCCTTAACCCTCGGCAAGTGGGGTTAATCAGCCGGCCGGACAGGGAATCAAGACGAGGAGCCTACCTACTGCAAGACATCCGGCCGAGAGCAGAGAGTCTGTAAAACCATCGCAGACTGACTGCTATATATCTTTATCCTTTTGACTGAAAAACTGATCGTTCAACGAGGTATCAGTTCGGTTAACATAAATATTCGAATATTTTTAAGACTGCCTAATTACTGGTCTTTACGGTTTATGAAGGACATAACTACAAATCTTTTTCATTTCCATACGTTTGTGCCTAATTTAGTTTAAACATTCGGGAGGATGCAAGGTCAAATCCCCGTACCACATCCATATTTGGGTTCCCATTGTTTCTCCAAATCACTCCAGGTGAATGCTGGGATGGTTACTTCAAAAGGCAATGACCGAATTCCTTCTCTTTCCTTGCCCCTAGTCCCTTCCAGTCAGTAATGATCTCGACGTTGACGAGGCGTAAAATCAGAAGGAAAAAATTTGTTTATGTAATGAAACGCTACTAGTATAGTAAGACTTAATTCAGCGGAATAAAAGCATTCAATCTAACTATGGATGTTGCTGAGAATCGAAATTTTCACATTCTATGTTGACACAACTGCAGTAACCAAACATGTAAAAATGCTAGTCAGTCTACGAACTATTATCTTTAATATAACTATATGCAATATGTTGTGTGGCGTGCATTCCTTAAAAATGTATATCATGCAGAAGCATAATTCACTATAAAGGGGAATTTAGATCCAAAGTAAATTCATTTCTAGTTCATATAAATTTGAGTAGAGCGTTCGTATTAATATTCACTGTTTAGAAAGGAAACTTGCTGAATTTGAACAAGGACGTAGCAGCAATGACGATGATACAAGTGAAAGATTCCAAAAATTCAACAGCAGCAGAAATGTTTGAATAAATGTACGACACGCTAATAGATGATAATGGTTACCAAAAACCTCTCAGTAGTCATTATAAAGCGTGTATTGACAGCATAGGGATTAGTAAGTTAGTACGTTGTTTTACCTCTCTACGGTATGAGTCCTGTCTCTACAGTGGACGTTTTTAATTAAGCGTTGTGTTCATCGTTTGTTGTCCACTTTAGTGTTAGTACGAAAATGGAGAAGTATTTTCTGCAATATGCACTTACAAAATCAACTAATGTATACACTTAGAGAACAAGTAATATGGTAATAATAATGGTAATGAAACACACTCTGAGATAAAAGAAGTATACGTGATGATGAAAAAGAAATATTGCAACTGGCTGTATGAATCATAGACCATTAAGCCGTCTGACTCTCCCTGTTGAGCAGTATTGAACCTTAAGATACAGGAAAAATTCTCGGTTTCATCGGGGTAAGAATATATATTGGTCGGCAGCCAGGCGATTTGCCGGCTGTTACATGGCCTCGCGATACACGTCAGATGACAAAGACATATAAAAATCACTCAAGTTGTATGCATCTCACAGATACGTATGAGTTGTGGCGATCATGAATAAAAAAAGCTTTATGTAAGGGAGGTGCTCAAGGAGATTAAAAGAACTGATTCATATGAAAGTCTCTGAATGCTGTGGTTAACATTATAAGAGAGCGTATTCATTCGCCTTTTGCACCGGAATCGTTAGAAAGCAGATGCTCAGGGCCAATGTGAAACAAAGGTGATTTCATAAACGCGAAGCTCGTGCTATTGTTCTTGAGGTATCGTAAAATGACTTTATTTCAGGATTGTTTTCGTAACAATTCAACGATAAACGATGAATATAATGACAATATTTTAAAGCGACGAATTGAAAATTTTCGTGAGAAAAGACAGCACCTGCAAAAGGAAAGAGATAATTTTTCATTAAGACGATGCAACTGTTTACGATGTGTTTTGGAAATTGGAGTTATGAGCTGCTGGGAAATCAAATCCAGATTTGTCTTCCACAGACGTCTTTCTCTTTTCTGTTGATCAAAGATTTAAAACAAAGTAATTTTTGATGATCTTTCTGACCTTGTTACAAACCACGTGGTACTTGGTATATTTCTAGTATATACAATATATTGACACTAAATGAGATGAAGTTGAAAAAAAAAATCGCTGTTGGGGCAAGAACTCTGATACTAACGTCATATGCTCAGTGTAGACACTACACTGAATTCGTCCTTCTTATTTCCTTCTTTTAAAATTTCGCTGATGTCAATCTATTTTTCCTGATCTCGTTATGTCTCCAAGAAGCTTAAACTCACACAGCAAAACAATGTAATTGACTTTTAACTTAGATCATACCTATCTACATGAAATGAAAGTATTACAGGGATTAAACATGACTCATTTTATATAGAAAAAGCAGGAACATCGCTCTAGCGCTCACTAAATACGGTTATATTTCACTACGAATGTTTGCGAGATACATGGAAAATTATAAAATCGATTTTTCTGGTACGAGGGATTTCATAGTACTCGTAAGAGCAATGAAAGTGGCTTCTGACGAGACGGAGGGGAATACAGCGCTTTTACATGAGCTCAGCATGCTACTTTTATGGGTGAGCAACAGTGAACTCTTGGGTTGGTTCGTTGCAAAAAAAAAAAAAAAAAAAGGATAACTGTCAAGAAGAGCAGATCAATATTATTAGTTTTCTGCACCAAGATATGTAAATATGGTTGATATAAAATGTAGCAGATTTTTATGAAACTTCTTAAAGTACCTCGATCGTAGGCAATACGAATTGTAACGCCACTAGAAAGTCAGGAGTCGGCAAGAGTTGTGAGCAGAGCCTGGTGGTTGAGTGGCAACACGCAGGTTCGAATCCCCTTCCAGCCATCCAGATTACGGTTTTCCATGATATCCCGAAATCACTCAAGGCGAATGCCGTGATGGTTGGTTCAAAAGGCCATGGCCGAATTCCTTACCATTCCTTGCCCCTCATCATCTCCTGTAGTAACGACGAGGTCGACGAGCCGTAAAGACCGAAGAAAAAAATTGCGACGTGCGTATGCAAATCAAGTGCTCCTACGCTATGGATGATGTGGTTAGAGGACTGAAGCGACGTATCGGGATGGAACCGCGGACTCGAGACCACTGTGCCCATTTACAAATGCTCGATCCAACTGCAAATCAATCAGTTATGTTTTTGGGGAGGTAGCAAACTGTGAAATATTGAACTTAATCTATTTCTTTCCATGAAAGGTGTTGTAAGTATATTCATTTTGTTACAAAAATTGTTCCTTTCGCATTACAATATACGTTTTCCAAACCACGCTACGACATTCTAGTTAGCTCTCAGCCAAATCGACAATAAGCCAGAACGAAATCGTAACCTTTACCATCCCGCATGGCTCGGGAGATTTATGGGGTTGCTGCTAGATGTCGACTATGCACCTTCGCCAATGGAGGGACATGATAGACATCTGTAAGAGTTCCTAAGTAGAGTACGGTGGTAGTTGTAGTAGGATTTTACATAGTGCCTCTAAGGAGGCTTGACCGTCACGGATTGAAGTCCCGTAATTAAATAATACGTCTAAAGTCATATCGTCTTCCTAATGACATAGTAAGTGAAGACGAGTGCCTCACGATTCTTTCTGAATTTTGCTAGAAGTTCATGAGATTGCATTCTCAACATAATGTGATTTATTTATTTCTCGTGTCCAGGACATAAATTACAAGTTGAAAAAAATTAACATTAATTAATTAATATTAAACTATAAACACAATTAAATGGAATGTGACCAGAATTCCGCAATCTTGATGGCCTTCTCGTTTGCCCTATAAAGGTCGTCGATATTGCAGGTTTCAAGGAGATTCCTGCATATCAGAAGATGTTGTGGGTTCTGAAGCTCACCACATTAACATAGATCGTTGTCAGTAGTGTACCCCATTTTTTAATATTATATCTACATCGGGACACTTCAGTTCTTAATCTGTTTAGAGCCTTCCATATAGCATATGGCTGATTACACCCCGCAGCCGGTGCCTCTTTGCTGTTCCTCCACTGTTCTTCAGGCAACGAATTTCGCAATAGTTCTAGACGGCGTGCTCCAGTAGAAGATGTTATTGCTGTAGTTGATTGTACGAAGCTCTTCCTTGACTTCAGCCTTGTGGGTTGAGGTTCGTGTCCAAATAAAGGGTGTCTGGGGTCTGTTTCTTGTTTCCTCTTCTCCCTCTCTGCAGCTGTTTTGCTACGAATGTCAGGTGGTGCTATACCCATGATTTGGTATATTTTACTAATAGGAGTTGGTTTTAGGCAACCTGTTACAATGCAACCAGTATCATTCAATGTGATATTAGACTATTATTATACTTAACTCACTTTAAACTTACTTAGTTATTCTTATTTTTGGTTCAAACTGATTTTAGTCCATTAAATGCGAACTGTACCTTCAAGTTAAAGATCCTCACGGTGTGGAAGACAATTGAACTATATTTTAATTCCAAAGACAAGCTTTTTATTCTATATTAAACGTGTTGTACGTCTTACCAATTTTATTATATTTTAAATTTCCATTGTAATATAACTCAATATTCACTTTTAAAATCTTTTTGTTCTGTAATTACTTACTAAGGAATCCAATTGGGCGACCCTCAAATCGCGCCAATTGAAATTTTAATGGCTCTTTGTGATGAAAAAAAAATCTTTATAGCATTTTGATGTGCTGATCGATTTAATAAATGATTAACTTTTTGCACGAGATCTGGAGATCGCAATCAAACAGGTAGCAGCCTTCAAGGAAACAGTTGAGGAGACTGAATTATTGAACAAAAGACCAAAGTTGGACAATGAGGACCAAATATGGTGATACTAAAAGAACCAAGAAGTTCAAATACCTTGGTGAAATTTTGATTTCCAATGTTAATGAAACGGCTGCAGTTGAAGATAGGGCGAGAAATATGGAAACAGCTTTCAGGATATTACAAAAGACAGACTGTCACATCAGTGAAAGCCAGACTGTTTATACGCAGGAGAAACACTAGCGAGAAAGGGACTGACAGAAGAGAAAGGAAGTAAGCTTCTGAGGGAGATCTTGGGACCAAAAAAGTAGCGGGAAGCGAATTTAATTTCTGTTTCAGATCTGACCAACAATTACAATTTGAAAAGGTATCAAACGCAATTAAGAAAAGGATATTAGCTTTCTATGGACACATCAAGAGAATCGAACCACAAAGAATGGCCAAGAAAATACTCAACTTTCAAGAGAAGAGGAACACTCGAGCTACATGGGTGAAAGAGTCTATCAGGATCCAAAAAGGTGTGGAGTCAAGGCGGAAGACATCGAAGTCAGGTATGCAGAAGATAATTGCGGAGATAAGGGATCTGACCAAAGAAAAACAAATCAGGAAAAGGAGGGTATTGTCAGGAAGAAAAAGCAAGAGTGAGCCAGAGAATGAAAGAGTACTGGCGACGGAGGAAGGAAACTTAGAAGAGGAAATGAAGCTGCGTAATCGTAGTCCATAGATGGCTGCAACAAAACGAAAAAAGTAATTAACAATATTAGCAACATGTTTGATTCATTCTCGATTACCGCTATTAACATAGTACTCTAAATTCTCTATCATTGTAGGAATTGTTTAATGATCTCAGAATCTGCCAGATGTAAGACAATTAGAAAATGGTACAACATAGCCTCGGCTTTCAGGAAAATCGTTTGCTGCGTGACTCGTCCAGGACATTAGCGGTATTAAAAGCAGCCAGGACCGCGAACTCCGCCGAATACAGAACACAGGTTCCTATTCGGCTGCCGAGAATCAACTACTAACACAAACTCTACGAACACATATACCTTACTCACTCATCAAACCGTCACTTACTGATCGAAAGTTAGATTTACGTTGTTTTGGAAAATGTTTTTTATAAAATTCAAATCATATTATCATATACCGATATGGTGTCTTCAGATATTCATCTACAAATACTTATATTACAACAGCAATTTGAAAAAACCCTGTTTCAATAACTCCAAGGAGATTTTTCGAATTCAGGGTACTTTAGATCAACGAACCATTCATGGCATTATACCTTCACCATGTGAATTTCGATGACACATTTTTCTATTTGTTTGAAGATGTCTGTTTCCTCTTATTTTAATTTTTATTGCATTCTTTCTTTTCAAATACCATTCGACAACTTTGCCAGTCTAACCGGCATCGTAGTAAGCTATCCTGGGTATAAACCAGTGACAGAAGTCGATGATTGCTCCTGCGTAGAATCTGCTCTATTTATCTCCTTAATGCACTAGTGAAAACATCACGATTTGATCACAAATTGACTGCAAATAATTAATATAAATATTTTGCTATATATAAAAATCTCAGTTCACTAAATTGTAAAATTTATCTTGAACTCTCCGACTTTCACTTCTCTAAATGATAAAAGAAAAATAAACTATCACTATTACTTCCACCATTAGGACACCATTAGACAACTCTAACAGACCGAATATTTCGGATCAAACATTGGAAATTTTATAAACATATGATATTGTTATCGTATATATTGGATTTATACGATTATCATTAACTGTTTTTCGTTATGATTTCAATATATAAACATAACACAGCTTTCATTTTCCAAATTGTTGATTAACAGTGTGAATGAAAAAATCAGGTTAAGTCGCACCTAGTAATTGTGCACCAAATCTATATCCCGCGTTACTCTACAAAATTAATTCACGTATCTTCATCACGCCCGCAAGGATTATTTCTACAATGTCGGGATTATTAAAAGAGATATTCTCTTGCAAAAAAGAAACAATGTGAAATTTAGATTATAGTCCTTCGTCTACGTATATGAATACACATAGGGAAGTGTAAAACAACGTGTTGCTTATTAAATATTTTACTGGAACGGTGCTACAAAAATGAAATTGATGTTTCATCATCGTTATCATCAGCCAGTTCAATCATTTACTGATGTAGCCTCTTTATCTTATGAGTTCAGGAAGAGCTTGAGGAATCTTCTCCAGGTCGCACGATCTTGTGCGATCCTCTACCAGTTAACTCCGACAACCCTGCGAGACTACTACCATGACAAAATCGTGCTTCATTAACATCAGGTAAATTTTGGAATTCAGAATACTTTAGTCCAAGGAACCATATTATTTCAAAATGAAAGCACAACACAGCTTTCATTTTCAGAACTGTCCACTAAAAGCGTGAAGAAAACGAACAGGTAAGTGAGGGGAACTGCTGTAGTCTCGCGCCTAGTAACTCTGCACTGAATCTGTATTCAGTGTTCCCGCATTACTCTAGAACAGTGTTTTTCAATATTTTTTAATACGCGACCTCTTTAGAAGTAGAAAAATTCTGGCATCACCCTTAGTTAAGTCAGTGATCTCAAAAACGATGTATTGAATTTTCTTACCATTGAGGCTACTTAACTAGAAATCAAGTACTGCGCACTCTGCTGGCTGTGATATATTCTTTGCGGGGTGGCGGCGCGGGAGGCGACACAGTGAGGGCGTGGGGAGGGGAGGGGGGAGGGAGAGGGTCATCTGCCACAAATGAAGAGTTCGTTTTCGTTCGCTGCTGTAGTCTGTTATCAGACTACGCCAGCGAGTGCAGATGCGATTCGCTTCGAGCGAGGATAAAACGAAGAAGTTTCTCGAAAGATGTGAGCAGTCCTCTACACCTGCTACAAGTTGTAGTGGCGGCAGTAAACCAAAACGGAAAAAATAAGACTTCATTATGACTTTACGCCTCGTCGATGTCGAAGTCAACAGAGGCGGTATGACTGGGAACCAGGATTTTTTTTTTTTACTTTTTTTTATTGCTTTACGCCTCATTGACGGCTAAGATCAGTAGAGTTGGGATGGGTCTGGGGACAAGGAACGAGAAGGGATTCGTTCATGGCATTTTTTTGAAGGAAGCATACCGGCATTTGCCTGGAGTGATTTGGGGAAACCATGGAAAACCCAAATCTGGATGCCCGGACGGGGATCCGAAACCGCGTCCTCCCGAATACGAGGCCACAACGTTAACCGTTCACCCACCACGCTCGGTGGGAACAAGGAACGGAAAAGGAATTCGACCATGGCCTTCTGAAGGAAGCATCCCGGCATTTGCCTGGAGTGATTTGTGGAAACCATGGTAAACCCAAATCTGGATGCCCGGACGGGGATTCGAACCGCCGTCCTCCTGAATGCGAGGCCAGAACGTTAACCGCTCACCATCAAGATGACGGTTACTTGAAATATGACTTTACGATCATTAATAATAAACCTCAGTGTGTAATTTGCTCCAATTAGAAAACTATTTGGTTATTTGAGTCTCAAAAATACAACCACCATTTGACAATTTATTATGAAAATAACTAAAAATGTTCTATTTTTATTGTAATATAAGACTACAATCTTTACCTTTTTACTTTTACCTGATTGCAAACGTCCTCCCCCCCCCCCCCCCCCCCCAGCTAGACTTGACGGCCCACAGCTTGAAAAGCATTGCTCTAGAAAATTAACTTGATGTTTACTGCTTGAAAATCTATTTCGACCTTTGCGGTTCGTTGGTGTCGCTATCTGTCTGTGAACGGTGTTACTCCTGTTTTGTGTGATCAGTGTTATTTTATATACGTATAGTGAGACGAATTGGGGACCGTAACAGCATTTGCCTTGCTGGTTTACGGAAAACTGTCTAAAAACCATAATCACGACAAACGGCGTGCCATGCACGGGATTCGAACCTGCACTCTGTACTTCACCGAATTGAGTGTAGTGACACTTTAATGGCGGAATTCGGCACTTAAACATCAAAGTACTTACAAATAGTGACTAGTTTCTTATTCGCAATACTTACTCGTCCCATGCAGTAACGTAGAAATAACAAAGGGAAGTAGAAAATATGACTTCGAGGTTAACAAATTCATTGGATACAGTACATTTTTCTATAAACATCTCAATAGAACACAATAATAAAGGGCTGGGGTAAACACGAATTAAGAAAAACTTCAAATGGAATTTTCCAAATAAATTGCGTTTTTAAATCAATGTAATAAAAAAATTCATGAAATTCCGTGAAATTATTTATAGTAAGATGGAAAAATATGAGCAGAGAATCAAACAGGCAGCCGAAGGGACTTATAAAAAATCAACCATCCATGCCGTATCTGAAATGAGAACAAACATGAGGTAAAAATTTTAGAATGATTTCCTTATTACGAGGTGAAATGAGAATGTTACTGGTAGAGTGATTTAGAGTACAGGTTGCCCTGGATACCAACAATGCGATTGACTCCTGCGCGAGGAGGAGGCTGGTCGACGAGGAATGTTTCATTAGAGTGGAGCCCAGCACGTGTGTTCTCTCTCGACTACGGAATCCCGTTCGATTAATCGAATCACTTATCGGCCAACTAACAACCGTAAACTCATTCAATTAAACCACAATTTAGATGTCACTGCCGAAGCATTGGGATGCCGCTACGGCTACGGTATGTGTGACCTCTAATGAGAGGAGGGAAACTAAATTCATTGGGGGTGATCAACATCACAGGAAGTAGCACAATATTAAGGCTCAGCATCAGGAAACTGCAGGTAATAGTTAGGAATCCTAACACCTCTAAGACTTTAATACTGGTTTAAATGAATATTTCATATATAAAGCAACTCTTTTTATCCTATAACACATTTACCAGCAAACTTTTAATAATAAATTGTGAAAAAAATCATTGCAGTAAATTTTCATACTGCTCAAAACAGGAACCCTGCTAACCCAAATATTATTTTGAACAATCAGATTTTAGCAAACAAGTTAGATTCAAATTTTTAGGTTTATGGATTCAATCGATCTTAAATGGAATAGGCATATTCAATATTTAAACTCTAAATTAAATCAAATCTGTTATTCATTACGTATCTTAAAATTAACCACTAGTAAACAAAATTTGAAAAATGCATTATATTCTGGCGTTTATCATCAGATGCACTAAGTACTTTCAAAATTCAGAAGAGAGCAATAAGAATAATGAAAAATCACAAATCATGGGAATCTTGTAGACCCTTATTTAAATATACGAATATTCTTCCACTTCCAAGCATTTACATCTGTGAAACCATTATGTTTTTTAGAAATAATGTCGTAGGTGAAGATGCAGCTCTTAAAACAAATAACGAGGTACATGATCATTTCACAAGGAAACAATCAGATTTACATACTATGCATACAAAAACAAAAATGTATCAAAATGGAACATTTCACATAGGGATTAAGCTTTTCAATAAATTACCGCATAATGTAAAAGCAACAACAGAAAGGGGAAATTTTGAGAAATTGTTGATGCCATACCTTCAATACCACTAATCTGTAGAAGAATATTTGATTTGTATGAATTAATTTAATGAAATTATGTAATATAAATGTAAATCTATTCTATAATTGACGTGTTTCATATAAAGTACATGTATATGGTTTAGAGGACCAATAATATACTACTACTACTAGAAAAAATAACTACGTGTTAGATGTTATTCACAAACAGTAGTTTGAATAATCGTTTTTACGCCATAGAGGATCTCCTAAAAATCGTTTAGAAAGGCTGTAGTATGTATCCACTAACATTCATTTGTGTCTGAAGCAATGCGGCAACCAGTATGTTGCGATCTGCTAATAATGTTTATAAATGTTCAATTCCTGACTTATTTGTTATAAAAAATAATTATACTTTCCAGTTTCCGGTGTCGGGTTTGTATTGTAGGCTTTTTATTTACCTCTGTACCCAATACCGGGTTTAGCACCACTGCTGAAAATATATTGTCTTTTTACTAAAGGAACAGAAAAGCAATTATCATTTACTTATCTTACAGTTCCTTCAGTTTGGTTCACAACATAAGCATTGCAAATCATTTATATTCTTTTTCCTTGCCCTCGGGCTTATTTTCTTAAATATCCATATTATAATTGTGTATCCATCCCGCCAGGATTGGATCGTCTTATTAATTTTAGCTTCTGAAGCCATATTCTTTTCATCAACTTTTTTAGTAACCACATCCTACTTCAGTTCCTTCAGTCTGGTTTGACTTTCTCTGACCTTGAAAATTAATGCCAAAGTTAATTTATTTGTCCGTAATTATTTAATGACAAAAGTATGATTTAATAATAAATTATACGATCAGTAAGTCGTGTATCTCACACGTTGTTTCGTTAGGAGACAAGAGGGGGGGGGGAAGGGGAGGGGGGTAATTGAGAAATTACTGAACGACGTGAAAAAAAAAGATTATAACAAATATTTACACTAAATCGGAGCAAAAGTCACGAGATGAGCTAGAAATTATGACAATAACAGTAAAAAAAAAAAAATTCGAACTCTTTATTTCTATGAGAACCTCCGAGGATACAATTTTATACAAATTTAAGTAAGATATATGATTTTGGATCAACGAAACACATAAATTCCGTGCTAGAGGCCTGCGCGACACAACGGAGTTTCAGCAACAGGGTTTAGTTTTGCGTTAGGTACGGAACCTTAGCAAGGTACCTGATTTGATGCAGTATCAAGACGAGTGGAAATCTCAGCGCCTACGCATCCCGGTATCACCGCTGTTTTTAAACGGTTTTATAAAATCTTTTAGTACAACGTTTCTCAATCTAAAACTCGAGGACCAGTAAAATCTCAAAAATAACTCTACTGACCATTAATTTATTTGTTCCTAATTTTTAACCCACATGTATATTATTAACGAATCCTATCAACTGCTATCGCAGAAACCTCGGTCCCCCAAAACCTATACCTATAATAAGATAATCATTAAACGGTCATTACTTAATCCTTGTTGTGAGTGTTTGGGACCGAGAGGGGCGGTGTAACGGTTAGCGTTCTCGCCTCGCATTCGGGAGGACGGCGGTTCGAATCCCCGTCCGGGCATCCAGATTTGGTTTTTCCCATGGTTTCCCCAATCACTCCAGGCAAATGCCGGGATGCTTCCTTCAAAAGGCCATGGCCGAATTCCTTCCCATTCCTTGCCCTCATCCTTGTCCCCCATCCTTTCCCGTCTCTAAAGACCTCGATGTTAAAAAGAGACGTAAAGCAGTTACAAAAAAAAAAAAAAAAAAAAAAAAAAAAAAAAAAAAACTGTTTGGGGGAGAGGAAAGGGTGAAAACTTTCTAAATCCTCTTTTTATCATTAAAGAAAACCCTATGCTGCTTATTTATTCGGTACTCGTACAGGCTGAGGCTTATTTATATTTTAATATAATGCACTGAATCTCAGGTCTATGATCATGCAAAGCCTAGTCTTACAATTGCCAAAATAATGAACAAACAACGAAATTTAAGCACTACTAAATTATTAACTGATTATGAAACAAATACAACGTCATTAATTCTCATTTGGACAACGAACGCTTCACATTTGGTTTAAATAAAAGTTTCCATCAAAATAAAAGGGAATTAATTTAAAAAAATCAAATATAATACTAACATGAACTACTTTAGATTGCAAATTGCCGGGCGCCAGGATAATTTAAATTATCCGCCCAACGTGGTGTAGAAAAGCTTGCAAAGTCTGTCTAACCTGCCGGGATATCATTAAAATTATCTCACGGCTTTAAAAAGTGCACTGGCTCAATTAATCGTTGGAGATGAGAACTCTCAATCACTGAAAGTTTCATTTGAAAGGCCGTTAGAGGAAAGGTCTCAATGAGTGTAGATAAGTACCACATTGGCGTAATTACCGTTACGGCGCACGACGTTGTACAGCGGCGTAAGTGTAGTAGCGTGTTAGCTACAACGGTGACATGCAGGGCACCCGTCACTGTCAGTCCGTAACTACCAGTGTTGCCACCTTACGAAAACAAAAGTCGCTAGACCTGGTGTCAAAACTCGCTAGATTGCGGGATATTTAGAATTACAAGATTCTCTAGAAATCGCTAAATAAAATAAATGAAAATGGTAAGGTAAGTAATATAAAAATATTTTAATAATTAGTATTTTCATTAAATTAAACATAACATTGTACCAAAAAACATCAAATTTCTTTATCTTGGTCTATCGTTAGATTTTCAGAATTTCCAAATGTGGAAGGTTGAGATAAATCGTCAGTTTTAGATTTAAAAGAGTGTTTATCATCTTCACCAATTGCAGCAATCACATAAGCCGGTAGCTCGTAACTGTAGAAGGTTTTTTTTTCACAATTTTTGTAACTGATTCTTTATAAAAAGAATGCTATCAATATTTACAGCTATCCTATTTCTCAAATTGTTTTTAAGAATGTTCATTGTACTTAAAATCCTTTCTACTACGGCATTAGAGTCAGAAAGTGATAGGCTATGGCTAAAACGGATAACTCCAGAAAGGTATTTATTCCAGCAGGATTCTTGTATTGGGTAATACATATTCCGATTTCAATATACTATGTCCGCCATTATTTATCCGAGTCATGACAGAGGCATTACGTACCCCAATTCCAATTAAGATTTTCGAAACTGTGCAAGGTTGAATATCACTAAAAATCACCAAATATTTTTTTAGTGATAACATACACTCCTGGAAATTGAAATAAGAACACCGTGAATTCATTGTCCCTGGAATGGGAAACTTTATATACACATTCCTGGGGTCAGATACAACACATGATCACACAGACAGAACCATAGGCACATAGACACAGGCAACAGAGCATGCACAATGTCGGTAGAAGTACCGTGTATATCCTCCTTTCGCAGCAATGCAGGCTGCAATTCTCCCATGGAGACGATCGTAGAGGTGCTGGATGTAGTCCTGTGGAACGGCATGCCAAGCCATTTCCACCTGGCGCCTCAGCTGGACCAGCGTTCGTGCTGGACGTGCAAACCGCGTGAGACGACGTTTCATCCAGTCCCAAACATGCTCAATGGGGACAGATCCGGAGACTCGCTGGCCAGGGTAGTTGACTTACACCTTCTAGAGCACGTTGGGTGGCACGGGATACATGTGGGCGTGCATTGTCCTGTTGGAACAGCATGTTCCCTTGCCGGTCTAGGAATGGTAGAACGATGGGTTCGATGACGGTTTGAATGTACCGTGCACTGTTCAGTGTCCCCTCGACGATCACCAGAGGTGTACGGCCAGTGTAGGAGATCGCTCCCCACACCATGATGCCGGGTGTTGGCCCTGTGTGCCTCGGTCGTATGCAGTCCTGATTGTGGCGCTCACCTGCACGGCGCCAAACACGCATACGACCATCATTGGCACCAAGGCAGAAGCGACTCTCATCACTGAAGACGACACGTCTCCATTCGTCCCTCCATACACGCCTGTCGCGACACCACTGGAGGCGGGCTGCACGATGTTGGGGCGTGAGCGGAAGACGACCTAACGGTGCGCGGGACCGTAGCCCAGCTTCATGGAGACGGTTGCGAATGGTCCTCTCTGATACCCCAGGAGCAACAGTGTCCCTAATTTGCCGGAAAGTGGCGGTGTGGTCCCCTACGGCACTGCGTAGGATGCGACGGTCTTGGCGTGCGTCCGTGCGTCGCTGCTGTCCGGACCCAGGTCGACGGGCACGTGCACCTTCCGCAGACCACTGGCGACAACATCGATGTACTGTGGAGACCTCGCGCCCCACATGTTGAGCAATTCGGCGGTACGTCCACTCGGCCTCGCGCATGCCCACTATATGCCCTCGCTCAAAGTCCGTCAACTGCACATACGGTTCACGAACACGCTGTCGCGGCATGCTACCAGTGTTAAAGACTGAGATGGAGCTCCGTATGCCACGGCAAACTGGCTGACACTGACTGCGGCGGTGCCCAACCGCTGCGCAGCTAGCGCCCTTCGACGGCCAACACTGCTGTTCCTGGTGTGTCCGCTGTGCCGTGCGTTAGATCATTGCTTGTACAGCCCTCTCGTAGTGTCCGGAGCAAGTATGGTGGGTCTTACACACAGGCGTCAATGTGTTCTTATTTCAATTTCCAGGAGTGTATTTAAGAATATCACTTTAGAACTTCAAAATTCACTAAATCTAACGACAAAATCGCGAAGTTGGCACCATTGGTACGTACTTCCAGCTAACGTACAGAGTGACTGTACACCAACCTCGCTGCAGGTGTGCCGCCAAGAGGGCTACCGTGGGGGGATCTTTACCCCTCCATCGGAACTTCTGAGAAAATGTCTTCCACACATTGTCAGTGTTCGTAAGTGTTTTAGTATGGGTGGCGGTGATAGCGTGTGCGTTGTTTGTGACATGGATGAGAGATGAAAGAAGGGAAAGGCCCATTCAAGCTTACTGTTCTGAAAGACAGCAGGGGAGGGTCGGCAGGTTGAACGATACCCTTCAGGTGGATTCCCACGACGTCTTATAACGAAGGCGAGACGGGATGGATACTCAACAACACGCCATGGGAACAGGGCCGCCTCTGCTAGCGGAGATGAGACGCAGCTACCCACTCTGTGTCGGTAAACATCACAGGCGCCATGGAACAGGGCCACCTCTGCTAGCGGAGATGAGACGCAGCTACCCACCCTGTGTCGGTAAACATCACAGGCGTGTGTAGTGGAGCGATGTTGCCATCGGTTTGCAGCAGAGGTGCTCACCCCTTCTATTTAAAGTGTTCTGTGCCAAACGGCACTAGGCAACGTGGTGGGGAGGTGGCGAGGTAAGCGAGGGCTAACCTGCGGCGCGCGCTCGTCCCTACACTTCGGTTAATGAGGTGCCGCCTCCGTTACCAGACATCGTGGGAACGCGTCTTTCGACGGACGAATTATCTTCAAGAAGGCCGTATGCGCTCATTCCATACGCACTGCAGAAAAATTTAGGACTTTGGCGTATAGTCTGTTGATTAGGAATTGTGCACCACCACCTTTCATACCTTGCCGGCTAAGTCATAATCATAGAAATTGCTTCCACCACCAAGACCCCTTGCAGTTAATCCCGCGTCAGTACCAGACACCATCACGACACCGCAACCAACTGAGCTAACGGGGCGGCAGCCAGACGGCTACAAAGTGGATTTATGGAAGCGGCCTCCGCAGCTCAAGCCGTCATGGTCTGTCGCCGTGATTACTTATTGATCACAAGAACGTAATTAATTAGCTGCGGGAGTACCTCTGACCGCATCAAATATTGATAGCGACAGCGGAGGCGCGGCCCAACTCCAATAATCGACTTACACCTCGCTGCCAGAGTCCACACCGCAGAGAGAAACACAACAGGATTAGTGCACAGACATCTGACAGACTGATACTCATTACGCTCTGATCGGAAAACAAGTCGGTGTTAGTGTGTTGAAACTTTTATTTTTCCCTCACCTTTAAGTCTTTTCGATTCCTAGGTAATTTACGACGAAATCACGTAACAGATAATAGTGAATGTTAATATCAGTCTTAGAATCGTATAAGCTTTGTGCTGACATCATTTTTGATATTCTGTTTTTTCACTTGTAGATATATAACGGTAGTATGAGTCCAACATTGGGCTAAATAAAAAATCGCTTTGTTCCAGTCATGGTAACTTAATTTGGTTACCCATTGCCGGTTGCCACAATGTTATTGTAGTGTTTGCAATCAACCTTATGACACCCAAATTTTGTGCAGTAAACTTGTCGTCTTTTGCCTGAATTTATTGGAGGTTCCCGAAATTATTGTTATCAAAGCATTAGTGAACCACCATTTTTGAGTTTCAAAATAGAGACCTTGAATTAACTCTACCTGCTGTATTGTCATAACAAATTATATACCTGAGCTACAGACTGAAAGTGTTTTGGGATGTAATCTTGACGGGTTTGCAGCCGGATGTTGTTAAAATAACAAAATATTTCGACCACGTGCTCTGTCATCTTGATCAGGATTTTACACTGTTACAAAACATCAAAAATACACTGCTAATCACCTAATTAACTATTGGAACTTTCTCTCACACGCTCGTGGAGGTACGGGATGCTCTAGATACAATATTGCCCCTCTGTCCCCCATATTTGGATATTTTGACGGGCTTAAGGCATGGCAAATTTCTTTTTATATCTGTTTGATCGTCACCTTCGAATCTGGTTCATTGTAGTGTGTATCAGGTGACACGAAGCGAAGCCCCCACCGATCGGGTAGGGTGGCATCACGCACTCTTGCTGGTACAAAGAAGCTGGTATTTTGGTTATTAGCACCTAGTAATTTCTATGTTGTTTATTGATCATTAATTCATTGTTTAGTCATCTAGAGGGCAGCAATAAGATGATGTTTTGTTTCCCTTTGAGATGATATGTTCTAGCTCGACGCGGATGCGGTTTGAATCACATTTTTCTGTTACCATTGAGTGGATACGCGTTCTATCTCAAGAGTACCAATGCTCGTTGTTAGTGTATGAGACCCGTTCCACCTGATTAAGACTAAAACAACACGTCACCAAGCTAGCATCAAGCGACAATCACCAAGCAAAAAGCCTCCCCCATCCTCGTCAGGTCACGAGGAAACCAACCCAAGGCTACAGAACCTCACAAGCAAAATCCAAGGCCGAAAACTCAGTAGAGTCGATCGCCACCGGCACTGTTGCAGCCAGGGTGCAGCAAAGATAACTTCGATCATGGAGATGCTAACACAATTACTCACAAGACTCACCTTCCCGATTGTCAACCTCGGACCATCAAGTGATGTCTGCAAATAAATCAGCAACAGTAAGGAAAAACCTCAAGAAAATTGACAAAACCTTGCAATGTCTGAAGAAAGGACGAGCAGTAAATATTCTCAGCTTTTTGCAGATTCACCAAGCCAGGCGTGTGAGCGATATCACTCGGCATTCGGGAGAACGTGGGGTCAAACCCGTCCGGCTATCCTGATTTCGGTTTTCAATGGTTTCCCGAAATAACTGCCTGCGAATGCTGGGATGGTTCCTTAAAAATGCTATGGCAGTATTCCTTTTACATTACTTATCAGTAATCCTTTCTACTTTGGCTGAAATGGGTCCTCAATGATCCTACAGCAACCTGTCTCCTTGGCATCACCCGGGGGAAACGAAACGTATATAAAAAAGTCGAAGGGTGGAGACTACGCGGCTTGCTACCGAGGTTGTCCTGCAAGGCGCAAACTTCCTACGAGGGATGAGTCCTCGTTCCGGTACAGACAGATCCACGCCCACGAACCGGCTGGAGACCTCAGTAGGGCCAGAAATCGGTTTGAGCCTTCACACAGTTAGTCACCACGTCAGACGAGGACGACGCAAACTTCAGAGCAGCGTCCCACACGGTGTGGACTATGCGCCAAACACTGTGAAGCCGGCGTGACCCGCGTGGACAACCAGCTGGCAACAGTCATTCAGCTGTTAACCACCAGGCTGCCGGTATCGCTAGCGTAGAGGCTAGAGTTCTGGCCCCTCGTGAGAAGGTCGCTGGTTTGAGTCCGGCCAAGAGCATGGGTGTTTAAGTGTTGTGAACGTCCTGTGGTGTAGATACCTAGAAGCTAAGTATACTGGAGAAACTGATTCCCTGAAAGATTTAAGATATTTACAATGAGCTAGCTGTATGGCCTTAGTTGCCAAATGCCATTTTATATATATATATATATATAAAAATACCACCATGCTATCATAACGCTATAGGGTACAGTAATAATAAAATACGGGTTTCCAATTAATGTTGTCCTAAAAAAATACGACCATAGCCCGGTTTTCCCTCAAAGTCTATGGATAAAGCTTGTCGCCAAACCATCCTCCTCTTAAACCAGGGGTGGCCAACCCACGTCCCGCGGGCCGCATGCGGCCCGCCTTGAACATTTTGCCGGCCCGCGAGATTCATCACACTTTTATAAAATGTTTTTTATATTTCATTTTTAGTCTTATATATTTCTTTACAATGTGCGTTTAGTATCATTATGTACAGTCGGGGACAGAATTCGAGAGACCCCTCGCCTTTCGATTATGCTTCGTTCTAGACACGAATACCGCATGGGACAGCATAACTGGTAGGTGGTACACTAAATTCATGATAAAATAGACCTCTCATACCCAGCACTTTACCCAAGACTAAAATAATGAGCCCGCGCAGCAAGAAACTCGCAGACGCTCAGAGGGAAAGTTCGGAGTTCTGCAGTAAAAATAATAACTAATATCACCATTTTAGTCATAATAATTATTTAAATAACCAAATTGATTAATTATAGAGAGATGGTAACACTTTTTTCGTAATTTTGATAACCGTTGCGTATTTTTTTTTCCTCGAATAAACAGTTAACAATTCGCTAGCAAACGCAATTATATGGCGAATACAGAAAAGAATCGCTAAATTACGCACGGAAAACCAATAAGAGAGTTTGAATGGACTTAGTTACACTTTCTAACTCTGCAGCGTTATAGAACTGTGCGTGTGACAAATACACACAAAGGTTAAGAGCATTCACGAAAGAACTCTAATGGTAAACTAAGTCACGAAATATAAATAAAAAATTAAATGGTGCGGAATATTAACACCTTAATTTTGTTTTCATCATACCATATTTAGAAGGTAAGCTAAACTTGAACGCAGTAGCAACAGTTTTAGTAGTAATAATAATCATTAAGAACAATAAATAAATAAATAAATCCGTCTGCAATGTGAATTAGCAGTTCCACATTTTAAATCTGGAAGATGGAAGTAGTAAAACTATCATCTCTCTCTTTGTTTCTAACTAACACTGATACCTCTATAAAATTTTCTGTCAAGCTTTATTTCCTGCCGTCCAAGCCCGATGGGTTATAGGTAAAACTGTTACCTGGCATTCGGGAGAACGCGAAATCAAACCCCGTCGGGGATCCAGTTTCAGTATTCCATGATTTTCGTAAATCTCTCCAGCTGAACTCCAGAAAAGTTCCTTCAAAAAGCGGTTGCTGAAATTCTTACCCGATCCTAGTTATCAATACTATCAGGATTCATATCACATTCCGCCAAAGATATGACGAAGACAAAAAAAAAAGAAAAAAGAAAAAACGTGGTGGGTATGTGGTATCCGGCTTTCGGGAGGTCGTGCGTTCGAATACCCATCTAGCCATCCAGGTAAACGTTTTTGATGGTTTCCCCAAATCACTCCAGGCGAATGCCGGGATTGTTCCTTCAAAAGGCCATGGACGAATTCCTCCCCATTACTTGTCCCCAGTCCTTTCCTGCCTCTAATGACCTCGATTAGATGTAAAGCTAGAAGCAAAACATAATTGCTCAAATAAAAATAATTACATTCCTGTGGTGTGTTTTAGATCTTTTCCTTGTTGGATTTATCTTATTCAACGGCCGAACATGGTAGCGAAGGAACTAGAGTGCTATTTCCTCATGTGGAGAGTCTCTAGTTCGGTGTTGTTTTAGGGCTGGTCGACGTGTAAATCATTATAGAGAGAAAAGGACTTGGGGCATGTTTCGGGAAGGAATTCAGCCTTGGCCATACCAGAGAATCATCCCAACACTCACGGAGTGATTTCGATTAATCATGCAATACCGAAATACGGATGGATACACGAAGATTTCAACCCCTGTCCTTCCGGATGGGATGGCTTGGGCGTTACAGGGACTCTCGGTCACTGGTGCGATTCCGGTCAGAGGCATGGGTGTTAAAGTAGGTATTGTGGTATGTCTTGTATCGTCTTTCAATTGTATGAGCAAAAAGCATTTGGAAATACATCAGTACACAGGATAAACACTCAAAACGGTTTAGCTGGATGAATGGCTATCGGGAGGAATGCCATTAAAAATTTAAAGACATTTTTATTGAACCAAAAGGCAATTGACCTCCTTCAAAAATATCTCGCTGGTCCACCTCATCTCACAGAAAAATATTCCTTGTTTGGTGCCAACTAGTAACATGACTGAGTTCTAAACACGTATTAGGATAAAAAATTTGGAAAGTAGGCGTACTATAGTGAAGCTCTTTAGTGCACACGGGAGGGGTATTTAATTTAAGTTGAGTGTATAAGATTTAATCTCTTTAACATTATGCGTGGTTATTTCGTAAGAAGAAGATCTTCCTGCTTGCTCAGTTCAGACGCAAGGAGGAAGTAAGCGTCCGACAAACGTTTCCAGGAAGTGTTTATTTACCAGTGGCTCTGAGGAAGTGAAGAACACTTGTTCAGTAGAATTAGCTCTAATAAAATTTGCGAATATGACAATCCGTACACGAAATATGCCCATTTTCGAATTACGAGCACCTACAAATACAGTGACAGTCATTTGCCGAAAGTAACAGAAACAACTACATATAACATATTAAAGTTACTTCATCATAATTAGAAGACCGATGAAAATGTTGAAAAATAACATTGAACTAATATGTATAGGTCATTAAAAATTTCTGAAAATTACTTCTCGAGGATTTTAACTTCAGCATACCCTCATTGCGTCTTGTAATGTTCTATTTGCACTATTTGATTACAAAATTAATTAATCAATATTCCGTGATAATGGAGCCATTTAAAGGATGAAAAAAAAAACTGGAAGTGCACGTGTGCACGTTATTGAAAATTGACATGCCTCCATCTGCTGATGTAAATATTTTATGACCTTCCGTGCCTTTGACCATTTAACCTGCTGACTATTGTGTCAGCCTTTGTTGAGGTGATGTGGAACTCTATTGTGAAGTCAACACAAGACGAACACTACACTCATTCAAAAGCAACCATATGCGCAGAAGAACTCGAATCAGTGACCTTTATTATTATTAATAAATTTCTCTCGGGCTTCCAGCCGTGTTAAGATGTTTACATTTGTGGGACGTTTCGGAGGCGTCCAACTCTGCCTTCATTCTCAACCAAATATCAATCATTAGGGGGCATCCATAAATTACGTATGTTGAAATAGGGGAGGGGGGGGGTCCGACGAAATCTCACCAGATCTCACCACGGGGGAGGGGGGGAGTCTACGGAAATCTCACATGAGATTTTGCGAAAAATTTGGGGACAATAGAGCAAAAAGAAAAAAAAAAGGTCTACAATTTGTGGCAAAGTCGATTTGAGGAGAGTATTTCGGTTAGGGTGTGACCTAAAAAAAGAAAAAAAAAAGTCTACAAAAGTTCTAGGGGGGTTCTCACGGACCAGATCTCACGGACCAGATCTCACCAGAGGGGGGGGGGGGGGGGGTCCGGCCAGATCTCACGAAATCTCACCAGGGGGGAGGGGGGTCCAGAAATCCGGAAAAACACCTCACGTAATTTGTGGATGCCCCCTTAAGGCAGAGTTGGACGCCTTCGAAACGTCCCAAAAATGTAACATCTTAACACGGCTGGAAGCCCGAGAGAAATTTATTAATATACAACGCCGTGAAAGATTACGATCTTACTTTATTATTATTACTCCGCGATTCACTAAAAGTGTGTGGTGGAGGGTGTATTGCTCCTATCCGAAAGGGTAATGGTTTGGAAGGGATATACGGGATATGGCAGGAGGCCTTTACAATGCGATGACAGTGTTTTAGCCCCGTACACTGCTAGCGCCAGCTTAAGTATCTTGGTCGGGACTCTTGCGAAGGAATTTGTGAATGTGTCTGCGGTCGTGGTTTGCCAACACGGAAGACAATTCCGTAGGCCCCACAGAACAAGGAAATTATCAGACATTTCAGGCATGAGATTTTCCTCATCCTCGTTCAACTAACTTGCTTATATTGCTACCTGAGGCTCACACAGATGACAGACGTTAGAATTATACAGCTTTAGAACCGTATATCCTCGAGGAACTTTCTGAACTTTTTTAAATTTGTTTCCAGCTTGACATCTCGACTTTGAGGTCATGGGAGACGGGAATATGGACTTTTTGGTGAACTATACCGACGTTCGCTTACAGTGATTTGGAAAAACTGTAGAAAATCCAAATCTGGATGGCCAGAAGCGGATTTGAACCCGCATCCTCTCGAATGCCAGGCCAGAACATTATCGCTCGTCCACTACGCTCAGATTTTTAAATTGACCGTAACATATAGATATATAGGAACAATAATTATAGACTGACTCGGCCATGAATCATTTTAATATATCTATTTTTGCAGCCTAGTAGTAGACGCAAAAATATTAGATCAACTAAAGATGCCAGATCTTAATCACATCGTTTCTCACGAACCCGGAAACAACCATAATACACCCTTTTATAACCACATATGTAACGTTTCAATTAGTTTTTCGAAGATAACATCATTTTACTTTTACATATCCAGCGTATTCCAGTTTGAAAAGCAACCATTCTTTTCCTTCAGAATGCAGGCATAAGAATTTTAAAAGCTCCACTGCATATGGAATTAGCCAACCTCATTAACTGTAAGACTGACAGCAGTCTTTTTCCAAGACCATTCTTGCTTGTAGAAAATGCCATGGTGGCTCCCAAAGTGAGAAGTATTATTGCGCCTGTTCAAATTCCTGTCGGCTACCAAATTGCGTTTTTTCCATGTTTTCTCAAAACCTTTGCAGATTAATGCCAGGATGATTCCTCTGGAAGGCATTGATCAATTTGTTTCATGTTCTTTGTTCGCAGTTCTCTCCTATATTTATTTACCTCGACAGTAACGAGGCGTTTTGCCCTAATTATTAAAAATGTTTAATGTATATAAAAGAAGAACTGATGGGCAGTTTTCAGATGAGAAATTTTAATTCCAAAATACTGTAAAATAGAAATTTCAAATATACACAAGTTATATATATATATATATATATATATTTCTATATTGACAGGTATTTGACGCATATATTATCACAGTAATATCTGAAAACTTATTTCGGATATTTTTTTAAAATATTATCTTTTCTTAGGCAGAATTAGGGGTAGTAAATGATTCTTGTTTAATTTTTCTGCAGTGCGTCACAGCGCCTAGTATTTAAAAGTTATTCACACATCGATACGAGATAATTCTTTGCAGTTATCATTTTGTAAACGAATCTAATCCAGCAGTATTCTTGTCAAACTTTTACAATTACAAAATTTTATTTACTGCTTTGTCTAGGCTCTAATGAAGGAAAATGTAGTTTTATCTCGATGGCAGATGATTCCGAAGTCACAATACAAGGAAATATGCATCGTTTCCTGCCAGAAGACTTCCTCATCGAATGTGCGAGTTATATTCAAACATTAGTATGCTTCAGTGTCAATCGCTACACCAGCCACATCTAGCAATTTGAGTGATCCGTCCACTGATTGTTAAATAATCTTTTTTGGAATAATATTTATAGTCCGACCAGTAAGCTTTGTGAGGGGGAGGGGAGGTAAAGTAAAGCTGGAAATGGATAAGAAGATAAATACAGGAATGAGATGGCAGAATAGTGTGACATCTGTGTGGCTCACTGTTGGGAAGAAGCAAAAGAACACACAGTGTTAAAAGTTCCAATAATTCATAGGGCAAATTACGCGTAAATGATTGATTTTAGAAAGTCGTCGACATATATTCTGTCTTTCTTAGAATGTAGAGCATTTCAGCCTATGCACTTTCTACTGGGTTCATGTCAACGTTTATGATTGGATGATCAGTTTCCTGCGTCCTTGGCTCCTCGAGAAACCATCAGGTGGACGAAATATTTGTCCTGATATGGGAGACGTAATTCACACCCTTATAGAAGTTAACATCGAATTATACGGAACAGACACCCAATTTTCAAAAATACGTCGGTCACAGATGACTATCCTGCAATCCCAACCTTTACAAATGACAATAATTCACCTCATCGCTGAATTATTTGTGGCGCCTCGTAGACGAATATTCTATTGCAAACATCAATCCTTAATGTATCTTTAAACTGTAATGATCTATAAAAAAAAAAGGAAGGTGCTGCCAGGCCTATCCTGGACAGAAGTTGTTTTGAGTGGAGTATTTGTGTAGGACTGTTCAATTAAATGACATTCCTTTCAATAACCAAATATACGGCAGACCACGGTTTATTTGTTTATGTTTCCAGAAACAAATCTAGCAGTCCTTTTTTGCACCCTCTCCTACTCCTGTATTTGATTCGTAAAATGAGGGTCCCATACTGCACTACCATATTCGAGCAATGGTCTGACCAAAGTTTTGTAACCCAATTCCTTTACTTCTCTCGTACATCCCCTCATCACTCCCTCCAACAAGTGAAGAACTTTGAAACCTTTTCCTACCACCTGTCCAATGTGTCCTGCCCACTTAAGCTTGTTATCAAAAGTAATGCCAAGATATTATCGCAGAATGCAATCAGTGACGGATATGATAAAGGATCTGGAAGTGGGATTTATTGCAAGACAGGAGGAGGATGAGGAGGGTCATGGGAGTGTACAGGCCATACACTGGCGATGAGGCATGGAAAGATATTGCAATAGGTATTAAAAGTAGTGCATGGAAGGGAAAAGATGACCATGACCACAAGCTGGCACTCGATTTCAGGCACAAGGGTGTGGGAAGATTCTCTTTTTTAGGTAAGGGTGTCAGGGATTGGAATGAGTTACCAAGAGAAATGATGAATTATTTACCGAAAACTTTGAAAGAATTTAAAGATAAAATTTGTAGAGAGCAAATGTAGATGGGTGCAGATAGGGGGAAGATAGGTGTGAAGGGAAATTGGCACCGGAGCCTGTGCTCCATTGCAATAAAATTAAATTAAAAATTAAAAAAATTATTTGTTTATATTCATAATTCTAGTTATAAAACCATTTGAATATAGCTCTTCATGCAAAGTGATTATTACCCTCCTTCTCATATCACTCAAATTTCTAGGATGTGGCTAGTGTTGCGATTGACACTGAAGCATACTAATGTTTGAATATAACTCGCACATTCGATGAGGAAGTCTTCTGGCAGGAAACGATGCATATTTCCTTGTATTGTGACTTCGGAATCATCTGCCATCGAGATAAAACTACATTTTCCTTCATTAGAGCCTAGACAAAGCAGTAAATAAAATTTTGTAATTGTAAAAGTTTGACAAGAATACTGCTGGATTAGATTCGTTTACAAAATGATAACTGCAAAGAATTATCTCGTATCGATGTGTGAATAACTTTTAAATACTAGGCGCTGTGACGCACTGCAGAAAAATTAAACAAGAATCATTTACTACCCCTAATTCTGCTAAGAAAAGATAATATTTTAAAAAATATCCGAAATAAGTTTTCAGATATTGCTGTGATAATATATGCGTCAAATACCTGTCAATACAGAAATATATATATATATATATATGTTGTGTATATTTGAAATTTCTATTTTACAGTATTTTGGAATTAAAATTTCACGTCTGAAAACTGCACATCAGTTCTTCTTTTATATACATTAAACATTTTTAATAATTAGGGCAAAACGCCTCGTTACTGTCGAGGTAAATAAATATAGGAGAGAACTGTGAACAAAGAACATGAAACAAGTTGATCAATGCCTTCCAGAGGAATCATCCTGGCATTAATCTGCAAAGGTTTTGAGAAAACATGGAAAAAACGAAATTTGGTAGCCGACAGGAATTTGAACAGGCGCAATAATACTTCTCACTTTGGGAGCCACCATGGCATTTTCTACAAGCAAGAATGGTCTTGGAAAAAGACTGCTGTCAGTCTTACAGTTAATGAGGTTGGCTAATTCCATATGCAGTGGAGCTTTTAAAATTCTTATGCCTGCATTCTGAAGGAAAAGGATGGTTGCTTTTCAAACTGGAATACGCTGGATATGTAAAAGTAAAATGATGTTATCTTCGAAAAACTAATTGAAACGTTACATATGTGGTTATAAAAGGGTGTATTATGGTTGTTTCCGGGTTCGTGAGAAACGATGTGATTAAGATCTGGCATCTTTAGTTGATCTAATATTTTTGCGTCTACTACTAGGCTGCAAAAATAGATATATTAAAATGATTCATGGCCGAGTCAGTCTATAATTATTGTTCCTATATATCTATATGTTACGGTCAATTAAAAATCTGAGCGTAGTGGACGAGCGATAATGTTCTGGCCTGGCATTCGAGAGGATGCGGGTTCAAATCCGCTTCTGGCCATCCAGATTTGGATTTTCTACAGTTTTTCCAAATCACTGTAAGCGAACGTCGGTATAGTTCACCAAAAAGTCCATATTCCCGTCTCCCATGACCTCAAAGTCGAGATGTCAAGCTGGAAACAAATTTAAAAAAGTTCAGAAAGTTCCTCGAGGATATACGGTTCTAAACCTGTATAATTCTAACGTCTCAGGTAGCAATATAAGCAAGTTAGTTGAACGAGGATGAGGAAAATCTCATGCCTGAAATGTCTGATAATTTCCTTGTTCTGTGGGCCTACGGAATTGTCTTCCGTGTTGGCAAACCACGACCGCAGACACATTCACAAATTCCTTCGCAAGAGTCCCGACCAAGATACTTAAGCTGGCGCTAGCAGTGTAGGGGCTAAAACACTGTCATCGCATTGTAAAGGCCTCCTGCCATATCCCGTATATCCCTTCCAAACCATTACCCTTTCGGATAGGAGCAATACACCCTCCACCACACACTTTTAGTGAATCGCGGAGTAATAATAATAAAGTAAGATCGTAATCTTTCACGGCGTTGTATATTAATAAATTTCTCTCGGGCTTCCAGCCGTGTTAAGATGTTACATTTTTGGGACGTTTCGAAGGCGTCCAACTCTGCCTTAAGGGGGCATCCACAAATTACGTGAGGTGTTTTTCCGGATTTCTGGACCCCCCCTCCCCCCTGGTGAGATTTCGTGAGATCTGGCCGGACCCCCCCCCCCCCCCCCCTCTGGTGAGATCTGGTCCGTGAGATCTGGTC